>JAHWFP010088683.1:10618-21134 GCA_023313725.1 Lithobius niger | reverse complement strand
CTTGACTTTCCCTCGAGCTCTCTGCCACCGAATGTTACTAGGCAAAAAACACGAAAAAATGAAGATACTGTGATACCACAGAAAGACGCCTCTGGTACTACAAATGAAACAACGCTAAACTTCAAGAACGTAATGTTGCTGTGTAACGATAAGAACCGACTTCGGGTAAACAATCAAAGCCTTGCTAACACTTGCCCACGTAAACCGCTGAAGAGCATTAACAAATCATCAACCCCTAATCTACAAAATGAACAATCAATCATCATAGGGGTCTCTCACAGCAGAGGCTTAAGAGGGAATACAAATAAAGGTTCACTGACTTTGACTTTTCCTGGTGGTACGGTCGAATATTTGTCATCTAAACTGACTTCAATCGTCCAGAAATCAGACCAGGGTGCATCCTTCATAATATGTGCTGGCACGAACAACATCCCTATTGATACTCCAAAATCTATCGTGGAGAAACTTACGAAACTCGGGGAGCACATTCGCGACATTAGACCAGAATCTAAGATCTCCTTCGTCGGATTGTTCCCTCGCCTTGGACCGCTCCATCGTGAAACTGACCGGGATATTGTTCTAACAAACATGCTACTACGTCAGCAGTGCATTGTGTCACACTTCAACTTCGTCTCGATCGGCAGTGAACTGTGTTCGGACCACACTATGTTTTCTAGAGACGGTCTACATCTAACCAGAAAAGGGAAAAATGTGCTACAACATACACTCCATCTAGTCCACTTTAATCAGGAAAACGAGAATTCTTAAGTGGGAACTCTGGCCTTTCATCCCATCTTCCACTTATTACAAGCACAAATTCCTACCTCCGTTGTATTTTGATCAATGCTCGCAGTCTTATATGTAACATGGGGAGTTTCTGGGCAACACTGGCTACTAATAGTTATGACATTCTGTTCGTGGTGGAAACTTGGTTAAATGAAAGCATCACGGATTCTATGATCACAGGAAACTACCCATATACTGTGATCCGTCGCCATCGTGGTTCTAGAGCAGGTGGCATTTTGGTTGTTTATCGCTTAGACTTAAACATGATAAGTGTTAGGGTCTTCGAACATACTGAAGCAATTTGTTTATTAATGCCTTTACATAAATTAAATATTATACTCTGCTACATTCCAAATGGTAGAGATGAGCAACTTGTGGCAAACACATGCATTTTCGTAAAATCCTGCATAAATCCTCTTTGTTCTAACTTGTTTCTAGGAGACCTCAATCTTTCTACCATTAATTGGGACTTGCTGTGTGCTGTTGACAGGCATCATCGTTGATTCCTTGACGTTGTCATTGAGCAAGGATTTTGCCAGCTCGTCAGGGAACCTACTCGAGGAGAAAATATCCTCGACATTGTTCTTACTGATAACGACAGACTTGTCATTGGCACCAAATTGATTGATCATTTGGGTACAAGTGATCACTGCATGGTTTCTTTTGATGTGCAATCACCCTATCCAGCGTATACGAGTGAAGCCCGTAAAACTGGTAAGATTGACTCTAACCACCTTAGACATAGACTTGCGGGTGTTGACTGTCGTGGTCTCATGGAGATGGCTGCCTCCAGCACAATCTTGGCTTGGGACCTTTTTTTGAAACCCTCCAGGAGGAAGTGAATCAGTGTAGATCGGTTCCATGTCAAACTATGAAACCTGGTTACAAACTTCCACGAAATATCTCTAAACTTAGCCACCACAAATTAAAACTGTGGCATGCCTACCAAAGAACGCCAACTATGGAAAATATACACTCCTATAATAATTACCGCAAAATATATGCATCCGCTGTTGCTAATTGCATAGTGAACATACATCCGTTGCTATTAAAGAGGGAACACTTTCCGCCTTTATCGTGAGAAAACATATAGTGCTCGGGACTTTCCTCCTATCAAAATTGGTGGTGACTATAAAACACATAATGGCGAAAAAGCAGATATTCTTAACCAACTGTTCGTGTCAAACGGACAAGTTGACAACAATGATGTTTCTCCATCACTTGATCTTGAGGATACTCTAAACCCCTCTTTTAATATCGGTTTCACTCCATACTCTGTGAAGCGTACCCTCGACAAAATGAAACCTAGTCATGCTGTTGGTCCCGAGGGGTTTTCCGCCTATTTCTATAAACAAATTAGTAATGAAATAAGTTACCCCTTATCTTTTATCTTCTCATCCTCTTTTATGGAAGGTATACTTCCACCAGTCTGGAAAACTGCGGCTATCACACCTGTTTTTAAGAAGGGAGATGCATCTGATCCTAAGAATTATCGTCCAATCGCTCTCACAGTTGTACCATGCAAGTTAATGGAAACGCTTATCCGAGATTGTATGCTTGCTTATATTGAGTCTGTTGACTTAATCCTACCCGATCAATTTGGCTTTTTGCCAGGCCGGTCAACTACTTTGCAGCTCTTGCTTTGCCTCGACAGGTGGACCTCTGCCATGGATATTGGTGTACCGTCAGACATCGTCTATTTCGATTTCAGCAAGGCGTTTGAATCCGTAGTGCACTCTAAATTATTATTCAAACTTAAAAACTCAGGTTTTAACTATAAACTTTTGCGGTGGATTTCATCTTTCATTAGTGATCGAACCCAATGTGTTCGAATCTCAAATTCTTTTTTTTTCTTCCATGAGGCCTGTTATCAGTGGCGTCCCCCCAGGGCTCAGTCTTGGGACCGCTTTTGTTTGTGATATATTTGAATGATCTTACATGTAACCTGAAAGGTACCACTTTGTCAAAGTTCGCTGATGATCTTAAACTAGACTCCGCCATTGTTGGGACAGACTGTGAAAATATCTGCTACGAAATTGTTTCAGTTGCAGATTGGGAAAAAAAATGGCAACTGCTTCTTTCTATTCCTAAATGTTGTACATTACACGTCGGTCGCATTAACTTTAATATGACTTATATTTTGGAAGGAAACGTTCTACCAGATGTAAATTCTATTAAGGATCTCGGCGTCTGGTTTTGCAGGGACTTAAAGTTTAGTCATCATTGTTCCCAAATCACTGCAACTGCATTTAAACGCTTAGCTATTGTAAACCGCTGTTTTTCTGCTTGCGACCTTAAAACCAAAGTTTGGGCCTTCAAAGTTTTTGTGCGTCCTATCCTGGAATATGCAAGCCCGGTTTGGCCGCCTTACTTGCTGCAGGACATCGACAGAGTTCAATCTGTCCAGCGGAGATTTACAAAGTCCTTACCAGGATTACGAAATCTCACCTGCATTGAGCGCTTACGGTCTGCGAGATTGGAATTACTTGAACTTCGACGCCTAAAGACGGATCTGATTTTGACTTTTAAAATTATCCATGACAAACTTCCTCTAGCGGTTCCTTTTTTTGAGCACAATAATATGTGCTTGACACGCGGCCATTCACTTAAACTCAGAAGTCAACCAGCACACTTAAACGGTCGTGTAAACTTCTTTTCCCATCGTGTGGTTGAGGTTTGGAATGCTCTGCCCGAGTCTGCTGTCTCCTCTGCTACCATTGATAAATTTCGTGCGGAAATAAACCACCATAATCTGTCAAGGTTCTTGAAACGTAAACCATGTTGGTTTTAATTTTATTTCGTAACTTGTGTGTTATGGCTTCCTGTGCTTCCAACAGTTGATAATTGGCAACAAAAAAATTTGCCATGCTTTATACAATTTTGTAATTACCATGGTGTCGCGCTATAGTCCTGGTGTTGCCCATTTCTCGACTCATGTTTTGTTTCTTTTTCTATTTTTTCCCTTAATTGTATGCTATCTACCAGGCTCGCTGTCAGTGACTTCATTGTCCTTTCGTGTCCTGTTGCTCCCGCAACAAATTATTATTTATTTATTATTTATTATTATTATTAATTAAGGACAATTATTAAGGGAATTAAGAATTTAAGAAATGTGTTGACTTCATTCTCCTAAATATAGCGCATAAGCAATCTTGCTAAAAAGGTCTATCAAAAATTAAAGTAAACGACTAGTTTCGATTGCAGACATGCTTTAGCTTGAATAAAACGGATAATTAATCAATTGGTGTCTTTGGTCTCTTGGTTTGATAGTGTTTGTTCACACAGTGTTTTTACATCCATCTTAACAATATATGTGGTTTTAGCTTAAAATAAAACCATAATACAGGGACGTAGAGGTTTGGTTGAGGCTTATAGACGGAGCTCCGTTTTTGAAGCAGTTATGGAAATAAGCGCTCCAGCAATGTGATTCGATATACAGCTGGAGCTGTGTTGTCTATAAAGGATTCCTGCCTAGTTTTCGTTGTTTGAATTTGTGATAGGCTATCATTTAAGTTTTTAAAATCGTGCACAGTTGGTAAAATTAGGGATTTTATTGCAGAAGAAGTAGCTAGACAGACGAATGCCGGGGCTAATGGAGAATTGATATTTCGTCTCAAACAATTCCAGCTTGCTTAAGGGCCAGTAGTGAGAATCAAATTGATGTAGTCAGGGAAATGGCAGAGTCATTCAAAGAACATCGCTCTGGGGATAGGTCTGATAAATCACGTTTGTGGGAGGAAGTAAGACAAGCTAAAAAGGCTATAGCAACTTTTTCGGGGAACGAAAATCTCGATGTTTTTACTTTTTCATTAATGTGTGAGAATTTAAGGTCTTTGGACCCGAGTATCAAGGATAGAGAAATAATTTTAGTAGCTTGTAGCAAGTGTACGGATCAAGTTGCAAAATTTTTGGCGATGAATCCTCAAATTTCGAGTCTCTGTAATTAGGATAAATTTAAAGAGGTTTTGGTTGACCGTTTTGGATCAGCCGGGAAGAGTGTCACTATGAATAAATTTTACACTACGGCTACGGAAGAAGGGGAAACAATCGTGCTATTTTCGGCTAGTTTAGAGTCTATGGCTTCGGCACTTTGGAGGGTAAAGGCTGGAGATAGCGAGGTGTAACGAAATAGGAAATTAGAATGTAAAGATGAGGCATTGCGCAACGCTTTTCTCCATGCTATACCGCTTGATATTGAGGGCTATGTTTTGTCAAAGGACCCAACAACATTCAGGGAAATGTATAACGCTGCTATTCGCAAACGCTCAGTAATGGAAGGGCGTGTAGGGTAATGGGCGGCGAAAACCTCAACGTCACCAGCTGTAGCAAATAGTTCCAATAAACCAACTGAGATTGGCATTAATAATTTGGCTCTGGGAACTATTGCAGACAAAATTGAGAAATTAGAAAGGTCTGTAAATAAAATAAGTTCGTTAAAAGGGGAGGTAAAGGTAAGTGCAGTTCAGGCTACTGGTCCTGAAGTTAGACATTGTTACCGCTGTCTGGGCAGCGGACATTTGAAACGAGAATGTAGAACATAAGAACAAAATGTTAAAATGATACGTCAAAGAAATGAACGAAAAATTAATTCAGGAAATACTGGAAGGGGAAGTTTTTCAAATAACAGAGGCGGACGAGGAGGTTTTCGCGGCCGAGGTAATTTTCGGGATGGTCGGGGCAATTTGTATTCGGGAGGAGAATATCGGGACCGCAACATTTTAATACAGGTAATCATAGAAATGGCCATAATAACGGAAATGGTGGAAATTATAACAATGGTGGTGGACAGAATCATAATAATTACGATAACCACCAGCAAAATTATAATAATCAGCAATACCGTAACCAGTGTAGACAGCAGGTTGGCCAAAATAATGCTGCACAGTGTGCGGCTGTAGCAAACCAGGGTAATGAAAACAACCAAAATAATGAGCCTACAAAAAACGAGCTCGTAGCCTAGATGCAAACATGTGTTTACGGCTACAGGTTGTGGCGCAAGAAAAGGTCGAGGTGAAAAACATTGTTCCGATTAGTGCTGTACACACCCAAAATCCCGTCGGTCCCTCAGTTGAGGATATTAAATGTAAATTCATCAATTTTAACAAAGTTCAGTTGTTTGAGTCTAATCAGGCTAACGATTTGTTTAATAATCTTTATTCAAACGTCGATTTCCAACAACAACGTTTATCACTACCAGATAGAACTTTGGCATTACCCCGTTTAGCTTCATATTTTGGCAAAGTTCCTACAAAATATGTTTCTTGTTCCATGGAAAATAACATTGAGATGACAGATGACTTTAACGAGATGTTAAAAATAGTGAATGAAAAGCATAAATTAAAATACGATTCAGTCATAGTGACATTGTTCGAAGATGGGATTGATTCTTCGACATTTCATTCAGAACTAAATAGTGTTGATACCAGTAAACCAGTTATTTTAACAGTTTTAGGCCAAAAACTTAATGTTCAGTTTCGGCACATCGATGATCCATTTTTTAAAAATAATGTAGAAATGTTATCTGGCTCCTCAATCGGAATCTCCGATAAAACCCAAAAAGAATGGAAATTCAGGATTCCGTTATTGGAAGGGAACAACGATTCAACGATTTGCCTTACATTTTGGGATAGTACATGTGATACTACGCCAAAGAGTACTCCAAATGTAAACAAATCTGTTTTGAGAAACGGGAGGCTACATGTTAGCGTCTCGGGCAAATTGGGCGAGCGCTGGTACACCCAACGGTATCTAGCGGCACAAATTCAAACTAGAATCGAAAGTGACGACCTACTGTATTCTGGTCAAGATGCAGGGCCATTGTCAACAGATAAAAACTATGTTTCAGTTCACAGTGTTCAAAATGCGGCTTTTTCTCGCCCACATTTTGTGTTTGATGTTGGGGATAAGCCACGTATAGCTTTATTGGACACTGGGTCATCAGTTTCTTTAATCTGTGAGTCAGTAGTGCAAGAATTACTGTGCGATACCAATATCATTTGTGAGCTGCATGCTATGGAAACGCCATTAAGTTTGGTTGGGGAAGGACAAAAAAAATAAAATCAGGTCAAAAGATCGTTGTTAAATTATCTAAATGTGAATTTTCAAGGCAGCAAGATTTTATATTAGTATCGGATGGTTCTTTTGGAGAAATTCCAGTGTTGCTTGGATTCAATTTCATGTCTAGTAAATTAGACCCAGTATCATTAGACTGTGCAAACAACGTTTTGAAAATCGGGATTTTAGAATTTCAATTACCAGCAACACCGGAACTGGCATGGGCAAATTACATTCAAAACAGGGAAATAGTAAATCAAGAATGTATAAACCTACTGGCGTTTATGTAGCTGCAGTTAATGTTGCATCAGATGAAGATTCTGATGATAATCCAAAAGCGACGTGGAATTGCACACCTAAGCAGGAGTATATAGATATAGAGGTGACACTTTTACAGGACGAACTCATTCCAACGAATGCAGAGACCTGTGTAACAGCTTTATTAAAAACTCCATTTCCGGAAATACAGAGCGGCATTTTTCTGCCAAACACTACTGAATCTTTAGTAGTCATGGCTCATGGCTTAGTAAATACGTCACCTACCGGTATTCTTCCGGTGATGTGCATTAACATGAGTGGCGTCGATATAGAGCTGAAAAACGGCATTGTTCTGGGGCATTACACGACAGCGATCGTGGAGTACGAGGACAACGCTACGGAAGCGAACACGTGCGAAGCAGCGCCAGTTGAGACAAGGCCAACTCAGGAGTTGGGTGGGCAAGACAAAGAGGGAGAAAGCTCAGCGGAGGGTCCTGCTAGGGTACTAGCAGAACCCCCCGTGCCCAAAACAAAGGAAGAATTGGAAGAAGAGTGGAATATGATAAAACATAAGTTTACCTTTCCGGATTTAGACGAAAACCAAAGGGTAGAATTCTTAGAGATGCTAAAAACGCATCAAAACTCGTTTTCTAAAAACGATTTTGATCTGGGGGTGTATGATCAGTATGAAGTGCCTATTCAGACTGGTAATGCGGAGTTCGTTCCAGGTTATACAGGGTACCATTCCATCAAAGGGAGTTGCTAGATAGTTATGTGGAAGAGATGGAAAAGGCCGGGATCGTAAAGAGGGGAAAAGTAGCCGGATGTCGCCATGTCTCTTGGTGAGGAGGAAGCCTAGCGGTTATAGAGTAGTGGTGGACCTATGTGGGTTGAACTCGGTGGTTGAGAGCATAAGTGTGCCAATACCTACCGTGACAGAGAGCATGGTACATCTCAGTGGGTCTAAATACTTCAGCAAACTGGATTTTAAGTTTGGGTTTTACCAGCTTAAGCTTGCTGAAGCTGATAAGCATAAAGTAAGCTTCAATTCTTCTAGGAAAAGCTGGATCTTCCAGCGCTTACCCATGGGATTAAAAACGGCTCCAGCACACTTCAGTTTTGTGCTCAGCAGATTTTCGTGAAGAAAGGGCGTACTGTGCCTGCTATTTAGACGATTGTCTCCTCAATTCCCCAGATTTTAGGACTCATATCAGACACGTGGACAGGGCCCTGGATCTTGTTGCTAAAAGTGGCATGAAGCTAAGTCCTGAAAAATGTTTATTTGGCTGCAAAATCGGTGAAATTCTTGGGATTTGTACTGGATGAACATGGAATACATCCTGATAAAGACAAACTAAGAGCTATGGAGCTATTCCCTGCACCTAAAAATTCTAAGCAAGTGCGCCAATGGGTCGGACTATGCAATTATTATAGGCGTCATGTGGCAGGCTTCGCCACCCATGCCTCTGTATTAACAAGGCTGACGAGAAAAAATTGCAAGTTTGTTTGGGGTGAGGTTGAGGAAAATGCTTTTAGGGAATTAAAGAAAGGGATGGTCAATGCTGCTACGTTAAAGCATCCAGATTTCACGCAGCCATTTTATCTCGAAACTGACGCATCGGATTTTGCGGTAAGTGGATGTCTGTCCCAGATGCACGGAGGCATTGAATATCCCTTAGCCTACACTTCCCGAACACTCACACCTAGTGAGCAAAAGCAGATGACGACTACCAGGGAGATTTTAGCCATCGTGAATGGGATCGAATCTTTTAGAATATATTTATTAGGTTAAATTTTTTTTTTTGACCACAGACCATATGGCTATAATTTTTTTTATACAACTCGTCCTGTTTGTCTCCTAAACTAGAGAGAATTTTGCTGCAAATAAGGGAGTACAACTTCTGCTTACGTCATAGGCCTGGTAGATTACTAGCAGTTGCAGATGCACTGTCTATAGTCGAGATTCCAGTGGCTGTTGTCGGCAGCCAGTACCCAGACTGGACTCGCGCACATCTAGCAGCTGAACAGTGCGAGGATCCTTATTTTGGCGAAATAATAAAACGTCTTAAAGATCAGTCGTCGGAATAACTCTTGGATGCCTCAAACAAACGCAACATCTTTTTCAAGGATTATGACGAGATCCTGTACAGGATCCGGCTAGCCGACCCTGAACAGGGCAGAATCGAAAACCTAGCACAGCTGTGTATACCTAAATCTTTAGTAAATTTCTGTATTAGGGATTATCACTCAGCAACAGCGGCCGGACATCGGGGCCGAAAGAAAACTTTGGATTTAATACAATTACACTGTTTCTGGCCTAAAATGGCTGAGAATGTTGCTGACTACATGAAGTCATGTCAGGTCTGCCAAGCCTATGCTAGACCAAACAGACCCCAAAAGGCTGAACTCAGAGCCTATACCCCCTTGCAAAGGCCAGGGTTGTCTTGGTCCTTGGATCTCATTGGACCTTTGCACACCAGTAACCATGGGGCTAACTATATTCTCAGTATGGTGGACGACTTCTCTCGCTACACTATCGCAGTGGGCATTCCCGATAAAAAGGCGGAAATGGTAGCTAAGAAAGTGTTTTCGAGGCTAATTGCTAAATTTGGCAGTCCCGTCCAAATCCGATCGGCCAATGGAAGCGAGCTAAACAATACAATTATAGCTAAACTGACTAATTTGTTGCAAATTTAACAAAATAAATTCACACCTAACGTTTCATGGGTAGGTGGGCTTGTTGAAAATTGCAACAAACAAATCGAAACCATTTTGCGTAAGATCACTGCTCATTGTCCTAACGATTGGTGTCGTTATTTAGAAATGGTAACTGTTGCTATAAATGGGGCACCTTAGCACTCGCGATTGCCGCCAGGAGGAGTCGTGTACTACTGGTCCTTGACTCTCTTCTCGCGTGGAAGCAATGGCTGGCGTTCAATACGAACCAAGACGGATCGAGCAGCTCAAGCCCAATTTATTGCGGCATGGAGCTTCGACACATGGGAAAAAAACAAGATTTGATAGACGAGGTTGAAAGTTACTTCATTCTGAATATTAAATCCATAATATGCAGCGTGGCTACTAAATGAACAGTGTCCTTAGGTCAGGGACTATACTAGCTTTTGGGGATAGTTACAAAAGTTTGTAGCTAGTCGCAATATTCCATGTAAGCTCCTAAATACAAAATACGAGTTAAAATTTTTGTTTAGAATTCTGTCCCATTCCCCCCCCCCCTCAAAAAAAAAAGAAAAATCGTGGCTACAACTCCATTCTGTCAGCACCAACTTTTGTAAACATAGCCACTGGAAAGGAACCGGGTTCGTATAAGTACTTCATTTTGAACACGCAGGGAGAACTGCATATTTTATATGTGTGAAGATTTGGGGTTGGACACATCAAATTCAATCCCCCCCCCCCG
>JAHWFP010088683.1:0-10218 GCA_023313725.1 Lithobius niger | reverse complement strand
GTTCGGTCCCTGCAAAATACTTTCTAGATAAAATTCTGTCTCCCCCCCCCCAAAAAAAAAAGTCATTGCTGGCAACCCTTTGTTTAGCATCGGCATGTTGGTCTAATGAGGACTGGATTGAGACCATGAACTCCAACAAAAAATAAAAAAATTCAAGTTGTCTTTAAAACAAAGTATGCGTTAGGTTAGGAACTAGCTTTTTAGGGTTTGTTGCAGAAGATCAAAGCTAGTGGCAATATTCCAAGCAAGGTCAGAACCTATAATCCCTCCGAAGTCTGTCCGATGTCTGTCTCTTTCTAGATGAAACTTTACCCAACCGAAATCCATCGTAAGTAAGACTAAAAAATGTAATTTCTAGCCAGATTTATTTTTGCCATGGAATGGAATTTTCACCCACCGTATAGAATATTGTCATAGTAAAACTAAATTTAGTTACACGGTTTAGGAGTTTTTTATTAAGCAAATTTATTATTACAAATCAGTAAAGTCAAACCTGTATGTTGAGACAGACATCAATCAGTTTTATCGGACGACTGTTTGATCGTTTTCTAAAGCTGGTCATTTTCTAAAACTGATAATTTTCTAAAGCAGCACAAAAGAAAAAGAAAATTGGTAAAAAAAAAAAGGGTGGAACCATACGTGTTGTCATCAAAACATGAGTGTTATAAATATCCCTAGATTGTTATAGTGACGCAGGGGCAAGATAGAGTGACGTCGTTTACTACGTTTTTGTTTGGTAACGAAAGGTGGACTTTTTTTTTTCAATCGATTCATTTTTGCTAAAGCCTAATGCGTGATTTTGGTCGAGATACGTAATAATCGTAGCTACGAACGTCCTAATAGATTCTTTTAGTTTTCTTTAATGTTATGTCTGTTGGTTATATGAATCTGTAAGCAAGCAACTTGTCTAATAAACTTTCGACGCGATAATCGTCGGGTTTGAAAGGAAGGTTACAGACCTTGAAGTGTTTTCCGGGCATTCACAGATTTTTGTGTGATTTCATCGACTCGTTTAAATGATATCTGCCCCCGTTTTCGTAGAACTGGGTCTTTTGGGAAGCCATGACTGCTTTCCCAGTTCTTACACTTCGGAACATAACAACACGAGACATTTTTTTATTGATGCTGTTCGAGCGAAATAGTAGGGCGCCATGCTGTTGTATGGGCGCGAGTGAAGCGCGAAGGACCAGTAGTACCGCAGCGCCTCTGGTGGTTCAGAGCGACTAAGGTGCCCCATTGCACTCCTTCAGCGGTTACATTGGTTAGTCCGCATTTTTTGCATTTCGGTTGTGAATATTTATCGTGATACACTAGTGTGTGTCTAGGCACGCACGTCAGTATACACGTTCTCATTGTCCAAACTTTGACCGTCCAATGAGAGACGATGCCAACAATACTAACAATGGTTATAACAATATTTTCATACTTACGCGCCCTCCCACGCCATTCCCGTTACGCCCCCAAGCTCCAAACCATAAAAGGTACGTAGTTTATATTGTACTGCACCCATTCGCCCAATTTTATAGCTGGAAGCCTTCCCGTTTTCTCGGTATCGCTGAATAATCACCCTATGGAAATTAACATGGGGATGAGCGGAGTAGTTGGCTAGTAGGGATCGACCGAGTCCGGATATATCCGGATCCGGCGCCGTATAATGCGGTATCCGGCAAGATCCGGATCCGGCGATTATATTGAGCCGGATAACGGTTGTAACACAACCAAAACATGTCGCCGTAAACTTGTTGCATGCCTCGGTAAAATAAATCGACGTAAAATAACTAAGCGATCTACGGGTATGAAAAATTGCAGATGTAATAATTACAGTGTAAATTAGTGCACAAAAATATACTTAGAATAATCGTATTAGGTTTTCATAACTAAAAAAAAAGTTGAAGTTCGACTACATAAATGCGCTTACGAAAATATTCATCTTCCGTTGCAGTACATGAGATACCTTGAAACGATGGTCCTCTGATTATTCTTCCATTACAGCGTTGTTTACGGCTTCTAAAATCCTTTTTTTTTTAAAGTTTTTAATATCGTAGAAGTAGTTTAAAGTTGTTTTATTCCTAATTTGTATTCGCTATCGGTGATAGCAAACAGTTTATGACAGCCATCGCGCGGCCACTTCCTGCCGGCTGTCCACCAATAGACGCGCACGTGCTAACTTCAATGGCTGTGACCTTGACTCGCTTCGAGTGACGTCACTTGCGACTGGCCCCCGTAGCGATAGTGATCATGTGATATACACGTGCAAATCGGGGAATCCCAGCTTTCCAACGCGAGACGCGACCAAGATGGCGGCCGTTTGTTGCGTTACGACGGCTTGAACCAAGGTCTAGTTTTAGCAAACAAAAGCAATTTTACGTCAATTTTGACGACACGGCCAACAAAAACATCAATTAAGGTAATTAAAAGATGATATTAAATTAAATAAATCCAAAATAGGCGTGTCAAATTGCCTTATTCAGTCGGAATTAAACCTCCGTAAATTCTTGGTTGTATGCAACGGCAGTTTTTCTTTGCAAATGGCGCTTTGAATCGAGAGTGCGTCGGGACGTTGCCGACGCGATCTCTTGTGTACAATCTAGTTAGGCGATGGTCGGGAGTTTTAGAAACGGTTTTGAAGTGACGATAAATCGTGGTTTGGACGCCAAAGGATTAAATTCTAAAAGTAAGACGGTTGAATGACGACATCAAAAACTAGCAAGAAATAATAGCATGATAAACCAAAGATGATTTCCACGTTGCAAGAGTCGAGACAGTTTTGTTTATAAAATGAAAAAATTAAATACAGCTTATTTTATGTTGGTTTCGTTCTTTTTTTTTTTTGGGGCTTTCGGTCTTTGTTATACTGTACGCAATACAAACGGAACAAAAGCAATTTAAAGCTTTAAATAAAAGACCTGTTCTGATTTTGATTTTGTTTTAATGCAACCAAAATTCAATAATTTTAATCTAAAATAAATAAATGGACTACACGATGGTTTCACAAATATTACAAAATTTTGCTAATTATTTTTCGAAATGAAGCAGTAGGCTAAACAATAAGAAATCTTTCAACTTAAAAAATGTTTTCTGACTGATTAACCTAATGAGTGCTTTGTTTGACTGTTTCAAAAAAAAATTGCAGAATTTAGCAACATTGCAAAAACAGTTCTGTAGCCTACATGCAATTATACTATTCTGGTACTCATAATAGCGTAAGACTTCTACGTGTTTAATGTAAGAAAATAATGTGAAACAAAGCGAAAATTAACACCATATCTGCACCTTATAAGGGGGAAAAAATAAAACGGCTTTATTTCGTTTTTGTGTGTGAATTACCCGGTATCCGGTACCGGTCCAGAACCGGCACTTAGGTCCGGAACCGATCCGGCACTGACATCAAATTATCCGGAACCGACCCGGATCTGGCAAAACGGTATCCGGTCAATCCCTATTTGCTAGTAGCTAGTAACACATTTACAACGTTATTGAGGGTCAGATTTTGCATTGAAAGCAGCTTAGCTGGCATTCCTAGACGAGTTAATTTTTGTGAGGTGGCTCATTGCTCAGGATTTCAACACTTAAGCTTTTGTACCACATTATTATTTTTCCCCAAGTACCTGAAATGTGGCCAACTATGCTTCAAGATATAAGACACTGACGCAATGGCGTTGCGCTACAATGGTTTACAACCCCGACAAGTGAATTGATGTGATGTTTGTTGCGATGTTTGTTGCCTAACTTGGCGCGACACACTAGCGTGTGTCTAGATTTCAGTCGTTCATCCCATTGTAGACATCCGATTGTTAAAAAATTGATTGTTAATGATAAAAATGCTGCCTCACTAGCAGACATGTGTCTGTTAACTGTAAGGAACTAAAAGCACATTTTGGCATGTTGAGGATAAATCCCAATACTATAGAAATCTTTCAAATTGTGGTAAATGTAAGGGGAAGATGCAGGGATAAAGAAAAAATAAAAGGTAAAGGGTGAGTGTCCACCATTCATAGAGAGAAAGATGCGTCAATAACGTTGTTTTTATGTTACTTTACTGACTAGTTAGTAAAGCTGGCCCCATGTTAAATCCCATAGACTCATTGCACATGGCTAGCGCAAAATTGAGACGGCCTACGTAGCTGAACATTTGCACACGGATGCATGGTGATCTGAGCATGGTCCTTTTTGTTGGTTTTGGGGTAGTAGGGATCAGGACAAATGCGTGGGAGGGTTTTGAAATTTGCTACCAACGAATTTAAATTTCATTTCTTTCCAAGTTGTAACCAAAGATTTCAAGCAACAATGGCTTGAATAATAAACACTGGTTCTTAGATTTCTCATAAGAGCCCGGACGAACTAAAAACTGAACTGTAATGAAGGACAAAATAAGCAAACATTAATGTTGCCGTGGATTGCGTTGCAATAATACGAGAATCCACGAGCTAATGGGGTTTTTCTTAATAACCCTGCAAGAATAAAATGCTTCGCGTCCTGCTGTTTTAGCAGGAGCCTATAGAAAACAGTTTTCTATAGGCTCCTGGTTTTAGTAATAGCAAGGGTAATATGGATTTTTGTAATAGTGACTTTCGGGGGTTTCTACATGACTAAATGTGAACAAAGAAAGCAAAAGACAAAAATTCTAAATTTGGCTGATGTAACGGCTAATTATTTATAGACATAAAATTCGTCAAAAAAACAACTAAAGGGCATGCGCTGATTGAGTGAGTGAAGCAAACGAAATCAACGATTGTCAGGCAGTATCTGGAATTGAAGAAACTTAAGCATGTGAAGAATGGCTGTACAATAAACTAAGCCGTGTTAATTTGGCTAATTTAACGTCAATGGTAAATCAGAAAATTATCTGTATGAAAATTTATAGATATAAAACTTCTCCAGAAAAAAAAGTACAGATGAAGATAAGACAGTGGAACCTTTTGTACGTTCACAGTCCTATGAAAGGTGTGATATCCACCCAAAACCAAAACTTGTGCAAAAAGCCATAAAGTTTCTATGTAAATATTTTCAGAATTAGCACTTTTCAATAAAAAAAATATCGGTATCAATACCGGTAACTATACCGATACACAATCGATACCCATTATCGATATAACACTAACTTATTAACAGCTTTACTTACTTTACTTTATTTACAGGAAGCATTACAGTGCCGTTCAGGGTGTGTAACAAGAATCAAGAAAATATTTCATTCATAACAAAGACAAGGTGCCATATAAATAAATAAATAAATAAATAAATAAATAAGAAATACCTATATATTTGCAATTTAGTATTTAGTAACATTTGTAGTAAATAGGTAGGCACCACTTTAGGCCATATTTGTAATAGTTTACGGTATGAATTACCGTTAAGGCAAAAGTTTGGCTTCAAACTCGACATTCAAAATACAATATGATCATAATACTTTATATAAAAATACCATTGCTTTTGAGCAAGACAGACATTCATGTAAATGCCCACAAAACGTGGAACGAAATGTTAAAACATTTAGTTGGTCCATAAATGACCGAATTATGAAAATTTCATTCAATTGGCTAGAACGGCTTCACACCCCCTGGAAATTTGACAAAGCAATACCAGTAATTTTAATATGAAACATTTCTAAATAGAATTACGTATATTAATCCAAAAATAATACTTATATGTCAAAGTAATAAATAACATTCCCAATTCACCAGTGGCAGAAAAGCCAGTTGGTACATTGTGAAACATATGTGTCAAGATGGTTTTTAAACATGTTGACTGTTGAGGCCTCCACCACAAGTGCCGGAAGTTCATTCCACGTAGAAATGGTACGATAGGCAAAGAACCCCCTAGTCTGCAATTTATGTATAATAACAGGAGCCAATTTGTTCCTGATAATAGGTCTCAGGATTTTGTATGTATGCCCTCTGGTGGCCGAGTATTCCGACAAGGTAAAGAAGGATTGGAAAGAGTTGCCCCCATAATTTAGTACAAGAATTTTGTAAAGGGTAATCAAGTTGCCTCTGGTTAGCCTCCAACAAATAGAGTGTATGTTAAGTTTTTGAAGTCTATGAGCATACGTTAAGTACTTTAGGCCCTCAACTTGTTTGGTGAATCTATGCAGGACCTTTTCTAGGGCCAAATGGTGTTTAATGAGACAGGGATACCAAAATTCGGATGCGTATTCTAGAATAGGATGCACAAGGGAAATAAATAGTTTGAGATATACTTTTGGGCTATGAGATTGAATTGTACGATTAATTAAGAAAACGGTTCCAGTTGCTTTATGTATCACTGAGCTAATGTGTTTATCGAATTTTAGATCATTGGCTATAGTTATACCTAAATCAACAGTTTCAGTAATGGAAGGAAGGCGGCAGTTTTACAATGTCCATTTATTATTACTAGGTTATCATTTGCGTTAGATTAGCAGACGACACTCAGTGCACTTGGCTTCAGCCTCATGCACTTTTAATTGCTGCCACATGTGGTCCTATCCAGATACCCAGTCAATATCAGTGGTCCGCCTCCAGAGCCAATCAGATCTTCCTGCAATCACAGCATCAAAATGCAAATCTCCTGCAATACAATAGACCAGGATGTGAGGCCCCTTTACAAGAAGAGCCCTGCAGATTTTTTCTCTCTCTCTCCCAATTTCTCTGGACCTCAAAAGCTACCAGTTACTGAGCCCTCAGGAGCCGGATTCCCAGCCAAGGTTAGTGAATAAGTGGGGCCCGAAATCAGAAAGCAATAGTTTTCTTAAAATTTTTAAGCGTACAGTGTTAACTCAAAATATCCCAAGGAACGAGTGGATGGTCGGACTCCAACAACTCATGGGAGATGTACAGGGTGGTTCACAAAAAACTGACGAACAACATTTTTCTTAAGTCCAAACTTTTTGTTAGCACTCTCCTGAACCGTAAAGGGACTTTCAAAATTACCCATTCTATTTGGCATCTGACCCTTTACGGTTTTGAAGGGTACCAACAAAAAGTTTGGACTAAAGAAAAAGTTTGCTCGTCAGTTTTTTGTGGACCACCCTGTATTAGTTAAAGTTTGTGATCAGCTTACAGACGCTGAAATTCATGATTATGATGTAGTAAAAATTAAACTACCTGCCAGGTTCGTTCAAACTAAAGAATCTTTACAAATCCAATTTCGTGCAATCGAAAAAGATCCGGAACAGTAATTCCACAATCACGCGTTTGAGTTGAAAACGCTTTTCTCCCGATGGTTATCACTGGCTAACGTCAACGGTAGCTATTATATATGACAAACTAGTCATTCTTGTTATTTTAGAGCAATTTATGAAAGCCTGCCCTGTTGCCTTATGAAAGTGCTTACCAAACCAGATTAAAAGACTAAAATACCAGGGGCACCTGGTTAATTTTAATTTTTGTTTGCCTATACGAAAATATACATTACCTTATTTTACCAATGGAGCTCTATATCCCTATTTGAAAGTTGGCTTCCCTGCCGGACTCATATCCTACTGCGCATGACAGGAACTAGAATCGTCTATATAAGCAGATCCCGTCGATTCCCAGCATCTTTCTTCCAACCCCCATGATGAACCTAGTCCATCAGAGGGGAGGCTTGGGTAAGGTAATGTATATTTTCGTATAGGTAAACAAAAACTAAAATTAACCAGGTACCCCTTGTATTTTAGTCTTTTTATTTCCACAAAAATATCTATTACCTTATTTTATATAGCAGACCTCGTCACCAAAGGCGGCAGGCTAGGTTCAGAGTACCCACGATATGAGCCGGAGGACCCACGGACAGTGTCCGGGTGGAACCAATGAATGTTTCTCCAACCTGGACCCAGGATCCTCAGTCCCATGGGCGAGCAACAGGAATGGCAGATGCCAGGAGTAGAAACAGACGGTTCGACACCTAAGGGAAGGTAGAATTGCAAACAGACAAAATGCCAATCCACCTTGGTCGAGAAGCGATGACAGACTTCATCCTGAGTAGTTGCTGCAGACAGACTGGAACCGACTACGTAATCTTTGGACTGGAACCGCTGAAGCAATCCTGGTGTGGAATCGGGAGCACGAGAGCTGGAAGAAGCTTGAAACAGGAACACGGTGTTGAAGGACGAATCATAGAAACCGTAGCGTAGGCTGGAGAAGAAGGTCCGAAGGTCGGAGTAGGAACCGGCATGGTAGGTAGCCTTGCATTGATAAGTCGAAGACGACAGATGCTGTTGATGGAATCCGGTAGGAAAGCGACCATACATCGAGTGTAGGGTGGAATCGTGCATGTCGTCATGGGGTTGTTGGCGAAGCCTGTAGCCAGAAAGCGCAAGTGGAGAAGGAATAATCCGAATGGAAACACATAGGTCGGAGAGGGTTGTGCCAGTACCCGAAGAGCATGTTGTGAGATGTGACGCTGGAAACGGTGTGGAAGCATAGGCAGATGGCACGGGACAAGAATCCAGAAGGCAGTCAATCGAAAGACAGGAACCGATGTGAAGAAAACTTGTTCAGAGCGAACTTGTGGAATGGACAGGAAGAAATGCCATTCTGACAAACCGGAGAGGTCCAGACTCTGGTACAGGAAGATCAGAGCAGCATGTCCTATAGCCTCTTGTGTAGGAGAGGAATTATACTTGGAAGTTCGGTGCAGCAGCACAAACATAGTCCTGGAAGGAGCCAATGGAACAGGTACCGACCGATCGTAGGAGGCATCAGGGTGCAGACCCGACTTGTGATGCGCAATCGGAGGCCTGAATGGGAGGAAGTCACGGTACTAGGGGACCGAGAGCATTGAAGGCGGATGGAACAGTAGGTAGCGTAGGCCGGAGTGTGCAGGGTAAGGCGTTCTGCTGCAAAAAGGGAATCGACGGGAAAGGAAACGGCTTTAACTGTGTTACATCGAGTGGTTGAAAGATTTTTGGCCCAAAGATGAGGAACTGGGGGTGAGATTAAAAAAAAAAAAGGTTACCGGGCCTGGTCGAAAGCCTGGCCCCAAATCTTGGGCTGTAGTTGTCCGTAAGAGGAGGAAGGGCTGGTCCGGTCTGGTGGTAATCAGAAGCGGTGTTGAAAATTCGGGTTGGAGGCGTGGGGGGGGGGGGGGGCGAACAGGAATCCAAACGACGATCCTCTTTGGGAACTGGCCAATGCATTGTCGAGGTCCATGCCAGTTTCTGCAAGAAATAGAGTGAATTACATTGGGTAGGAACTGGGCCCTCACAGGCAGTGTAGGACCAGAATCCAATGCTCATAAAATCTTGCAGAAGAAAGGGAACTTGTTAAGGTAACATGAGGGAAACCGAGTCAAACTTCTTCGTCAGGAAGGGAACCAGGAATCAGGAATCGTCGTGAATCAAGAAGCAGGAACCGTCGTGAATCAGGAATCGCCAGGAATCGAAAATCAGGAATCAGGAATCGTCGTGAATCAGGAATCAGGAATTGTCATGAATGAAGCACCCCGTTGGTCAACAAGGTAAAAGGACCCAGGCTGGGCGCACGGGCTCAGTCCGAGTCTTGTTGTGCGTGAAATGAAGCGGAATCGGGCTGGACACTAATCCTACAAGGGCGGTTCTTGGAATTAGCAGGAAGCATGTGTAGTGAGCAGGGAGGCAGCGGATTGCAGCTTGCAAAGGGTCCAGATCAGGAGCAGGGGCCCGGTTCCGGCCTACTGGTGTGCAAATAGGAACGGAATCGGGACAACGGTCCGTACGGTGGAGAAATCGAGTACCAGAAGCAGACAGAATGGGGACATGTGAAGAATCATTGTGGAAGAGAATTGCTAAGGGGCCCGGGTCGGATGCTGGGGCCTGGTTCCGGTCCACTGGAAGTGGCCGCCAGTAGTGGCGGAATCGACACGGTTTCAAGGGGAACCGAGCCAAGCTCAAACAGGCGAAAGCAACATACATATCATCATAACAGACACACAGCCTGCAGGGGCAGGCGATTAGTAGGTGCGGTCCTCACATGGGAACGAGGATCGTCGACAACAAGAACCAGCGGCAAACAAAGCGTCGGTCCAGATACGTAGCTGATGTTGGACACTAATATCATGCAAGGGGCATCTCTCATGCAAGGGGCATCATGTGCAATAGTCACCCCGATTCCAGAGTATGGACTTACCCGGGAGCCACGGCCCAATCTCTATTGGCGATTCTGCCAGATCTCATTTCTGGTTCACCTGTTGAAGCCTCCTTTGTGCTTTGTGCTGGGTCAAACAATATAAATGAAGATCCTCCCAATCGTATTGTGAACCGTCTCTCCGACCTAGCACACA
>JAHWFP010088681.1:0-19152 GCA_023313725.1 Lithobius niger | reverse complement strand
CATAGCTGGTTCAATTTTTAATGCTAGAAATTACCGGTGTCCCACAATGTATGCTATCAGTAAGATCAACAAGAATTTTTCGGATATAAGCCTTATGGAACGGGAATAGGGAGGAAGCACTGAGGAACCTTTGTGTATTTTGCGGGATTTTGTGGGACACCGGTAATTTCTAGCATTAAAAATTGAACCAGCTATGGATTCCCATGAAATACCACCAAATCTTCTATCAGCATCCCCCATCCTGTCCACCCCCATGAAGCATCAATGGCTAATAAATTCTTGCTGAACGTAATAAAAACGTGCATTGCAGCAGTAGAAATCAAACAACCTACGAAACCCCATGAGACACCCCCCCCCAGTGCTTCCCTGTGTCTTCTCCAATGAGGCTGATGATCAACAAATTCTAGTTCGATTTGTACTGCTACGAATGAATTGTGCACCAATTCATGTTTTAGTGCAATCCACAAGAATTTGTCGGTCAATAACCTAAAACAGGTGAGTGTCGTGGGCCAAAGGAAGGAGCCTTATTGGGGTATCTCGAGGGGTTTCAGAGCTAACTCAATTTATAAGCTAAGAATAATTGACTTGTGCACCAAATTTCACGGTTTTTAGCTCGATGTTCATGATTAGCCCAAACTCTGGCCCGTAACAGCTGTACTAATGTGATTTCAGTTGTTGTTGTTCTTCTTGTTGGGAAAATTTTGCTCTAACCTAGGGATCGAACCAATGAACCGTTTATCAATTTGTGTAGCTTAAAATTGAGTATAAAAATTCTCAGTCAGAACAGTGATTTTAAGGTGATTGCAATAATCTTTTCTGTGTTATTCTTGTTGAAAGAAGAAATAATAATGGATATTAGTACTAAAAAATGCTTTAGTGTATAAAATATGGATGTAAGACTTAAAATACTTAACGCTATAAAGGAACAGATATTACAAAGGACATTCAAGCCATCAGCGTCGCACTAATATGTGTAAAAGAAGCTCCTGCTTGTTTTTTGGAACGCTGGAGTTTCTTTTACACGTACTACTGCAACGCTGATGGCTTACATGTCTTTTTGGAATATCTGTGCCTTTAGAGCTTTTTTTTCAAGTTTTTTCAAGTCTTACATACATATTTTATCCCCTTAAGCGTTTTTAATACTAATACACATTTAACATTTCAGCTTATTCCTTGAATGAACCAAATTTTAATGTATGTCTTAATATTTTTACTCGTCAGGTTTTGTCCTTGATTCAGAGGTATCTCATTCAGATTTACAGGGACAGTATAAGACCACGATCTTTTACCATAAGAATTTCACCATAATAGTGTTTTTAGCCACGCAGTGTTAGTTCTTGAAGGTCTTTCAATACGTATTTGGAATGTTTGATCAAAAAAATTATTCAAAATAATATTAAAACTGTAAAGCATCCTAAAGGTAAATAATTTGTTTTCATAAAAAAATTTCATTAGTGGGCTTTCCTTCGTGGGAATCGAAGGACTTTAGCTGCTTTATTCAGACATTTTTGTAGCCTGCTGCGGTGACTATTTGATGTTGAGCCAAAAATTGTACAGGCATAGCGTACATTGGACAAAACCCAAGCTTCAGACAGAAGCCGTTTCGTTTTCAAATCAAAGATATCCCGAATCATATAAAGTGTCGGCATAATCCTTCTTATTTTGCGGATCAATGTTTCAATATGAGCCAAAAATTTCCAATTTTCATCAAGTTCAAGTCCGAGATATTTAAGTTGGGGAACCAGTTTGATTTGCTGCAGTTACAAATAATTTTGTTATTACAGTAATGTTTGTGAATTAAATCTGATAATTTGTACTCTTGGCATGAGAATTATAATATGTAAGAAAACAGTTTTCAGGGCTTCTAGCTCGGCGGTTAATCTGTACCAAGTTTTCGTTCAAGATCCTTAATGAAAACGCGCAAGGTTAACGGGTGTATTTTATGGCTTTCTTAGCATTAGGACACAATTTCACGGAGAGATGATTCTGTTTGTTTTCCAACGTCTTGCCAAAAACCGAATTATTTAACAGTTTTAAGTACTCCTTTTTGAAAGGAGTGGTTGATTTTGTCTTATAACTAAATCGTGACGGATGTAAAATTTCAAATTCCGATAGAGCAGAACGTACTTCTTCTTGTGCAGAAGATTTGGAGCGCACTTTAGAGGATGACACGATCTCGTGATCTATATCTTTGGCCAGTTTTTTTCTGTATTGGGAAACGAGATCTTCCCCAAACTCAATATTCTCGGGAGCTAACGGGTAATCCTTACGAGTATTGTGCAGTTCTCTAGGGTACTCCAGGTCTACTTCGAGTAGATACCCGACGGTTGCATCGTCTGGCACGGGATCTACGTCGAAAGCTCTGATTTTGTCCCTTGTGAAGTACCAGAGCTCGTCGTATGGGTGAAGAACGCTCATGGCAAACCGTACAAGTTGTTCATGTCCTAGTATATGATGTATAGGAAAGGTTCGTGAGGGTTGAAACGGGGCAGGTATTTGTTAGTAGCTTCGAAGAAACTCTTACAAATAAACGAAACCCCGCCACAGATGCTGTAAAATACTATATTGTGTTTACTGACGTGAGTGAACAGTTCCAATTTCGGTTCGTGCATTCTCAAGAGTGTTGCCAACTGAAACCTGGGGTAGAGATGTCGCAAGGAGGAAAATATTGGTCATCTGATAAATCTCGTGGTAAGAACCAACTTTTTTAACTCTCGTCTTGAGCCAGAGGTTAAGGGCTTGCATGTACACTTTTCCCACCAACTCCTCTTCTTTCAACTGGGAAAAACATGCTCCACGAGATGGGAGATCTTTGTTACAAAAAACAGACATGTCGCTCGCAAATTCGTTTGGATAAACTCCTTTTTAGGTCAGGAGACCTGTAGCACTCTCTATAGTCATTCCTTTGATGAACCACGCAGATTTTAACGCCGATCCAAAGTTGCCTCGAGAATCGGGAATCCCATGCCTTTGCAGTTTGCGGGTGCAGTATCTAGGAAAACATTCAAGATGTTCAAGCTTTCTATAAATCGAAGTCTGATCCCAGATTTAACCCCATGAACATCATACTCTGGAAATGCTCGGCGTTCCGACTGATAACGTTGACTTTACCCACAAATATGTGTACTGCGGATATTAGAAGATGGATATTGTAACCCTCAAGACTATGTAACACAATGGGCATAGTTCTTCGTTCTCTCGTGCGAAGATTACACTGTGAGTGAGTGGCTCCTCTAAATTTTCTGCTAATGTGACAGTGATCCCTAACCTTAGCGTGAGGGTTGTTCTTCAAACAAAAAATGGAAAAGGGTTTTCCACAATAATGACATACATTAGATGCGTCGAACCTAGCTCGCTCGGCTTGGGTGAGATTAAGGTATTGTACATTTTTCACTAGATAACTGTAAGCTTGCACCTCTTTTCACAGCATTTATAAAATACTTTCACACCATCTTCTCCCAAGTAGCATTCTCGATTAACAATCTCTCTGTGTTGACCTATCACGACTTACCCGAAACTGCAAGGTACGTGCTGATGAATTTTAGTAACCGAGCTCATCGAAAGACTGGGTTGAACAGCACAGATGGGTCGAAGGAGACATTCAAAGTCGGCGTAGATGATATGGGGGAAATGGTTTTGTCGTTTGAAATGCCGAAGCTGGAGTAAAATTTTCTCCCGGCATCTTAAATCGGAGCGCTTCCACGAGTTAATCTTGATGTGCTCGTTTCGATAGGTGGTGAGCATCCATTGTTTTCCAAACGCCGCGAAACAGTTTCTACGATAGTTTGCGTGAGTGACCGAACCTCGATAGCGTAAAAGATAAGCGACGTTCGTTATGGTGCAGTAGTGGTCTTGTCGTCTGAGGTTAACAAGAGGAGGTTGATGGGCTTACCATTGTGATTCTAAGAATCTCTGAGCGTGTGCAATCCCTCTTTTTCTTTAAAACCGATGACATTGATCGAGAGATCATTAGATTTTTCAGATTTACAGATTTCTCTGAGTTTCATCAGGTAGGACGGAGAGCAAACGTCGAGTGATTCTTCAAACTCTTCGTAGTATTCAGGGTTTATACTCGTTAGTTCCAAACCCGCTGGTAATACCAAGTACAGAAAGCATTTTTGATCGTTTACCTTTTTTACTTTCACAATCATGCCAGCCTTAGGTTTGACAGTGTGCGGTAAAGAAATATAAGACGAAGCTCGCAGCGGTTCGAACTCGGATACTCTGATAATTAAGTTGGTTATGTGGGATACAGCCCATTCACTCCCCCCTTGGCAAATTTGTCGATTGTCTTCTGGATTTTTTAGAAAGCCTCATCTAAAAAGCGGGAACATCATTCGGATTATACAGATCGTAGTAGCGGGACCAAAAAATGTTTCAATAAATGTTGTATCCTTAAAGTACTCGACGCATAAGCATAACTGCGCCTTACAACTGGCCATCTGTTCTAGACAAACTATCAGCAACGAGTGTATAACCGTACCAAAATATGAATAATGGTAGAGGATCACCGAAATTCTCGGGTATTGCCATTTCATATTCTCAATGCCAAAGTGCCAGCATTTGGGTAAGAGAACAGTCTTTGAAACAATCAGGAAGTCGATCTTCGAAGCATGCACATTCTTCATTTTTGAACTGATGCTGTGAGCGAAGATGTTTTCGTAGTTGCTGTTGCGCAGGGAAAGTTCCCCTGCAATAAATACAAGTGAAAATTGTTTTGGTTTCCATTAAAAAAAGTGTTTATCCTTTTTATTATACTGGCGGAAAAAAGTTTCACTGTTTTATAACCTTACAACCGGTTTAACAGTAACGTTACAACCGGTTAAACGTAAATATTGTCCTCCAAACCATCCCTTATAGCCAGTTATTTAGTATTTCAGCTTCCTTTAATTTTTTTAATTTTTTTAGGTTTAACGCGAATATTGACCTCGAAACAACCCCTTATAGCCAATCCAAACCTCCTCTTATTTACTAAAAGAATTAAAATTATTTAGTATTTTAACCTCCCTTCTCCTCTATTTAATTTTTAAAATATTAATTTTTTATTTAGGTTTAATTTAGTTTGGATTTTGTTATCATTTTAAGAATTTTATAAATGTTTTAGCTATTATATGAAGTAAGTATTTAAAAATGCTTGAAAAGATTTTTTAAAACCATAGATGCACCACAGAAAGAAAAAATCTTCATGGAAGGGCTGTGTTTCTGGAAAGCAAAATTTGAAGCTAACAAAATTATTTAGTATTTAGCTTCCTTTAATTTTTCAAAATTATTTTAGGATTCATCAAAATTATTAGTATTTTGACCTCCCTTTACCTCTATTTAATTTTTAAAATACTTATTTTTCATTCAGGTTTAAGTTAGCTTGGATTTTTTGTTATCATTTTAAGAATTTTATAGATGTTTTAACTATCGTAAGCGAGTATGTATTTGTAAACGTCCTTGAAAAGATTTATTTAACACTATAGAAACACCACAGAAGCACAAATCTTCAATGTAAGGATGTGCTTCTCTTAAAGAGACTTTTGCACTATAGAAGAACACAGAACACAATCAGAGAACCACATTACTTCGTCGTAGAGTCATTCTCTTGAAAACTAAAGAAGCACCATAGAGCACAAATCTTCATTCTCGGACAATTAGTTAATTACATTTCTAGAATTAATTTTCAAAAACTGTCTTCATGCTGGATCAAGTTTTCATAAACAACACTGGTGAAAACTGCAGAAGCTCAAAAAATGAACACGAAAGAAGTTATTGATTGCAGAGAGGCGTGACATGACTTAATTACATTTACATAACTTATCAAAACTCTCAGATTTCAGAAATAAGCTCACAACAGAATTGTCTATGTCACCATCTAACATGATAAAAGTTAGGAAGTATTACAAGTAAACTCGCAGGACACTAAAATTTGCTATGAGCCAGAGGCAGGAATATCACTGAGCATAAGCTTCGAAAGAGCAGTAATAAAGCCGGAATTAAGTATCATAATTAAAGAAATGTGGATGTAGACCTTTTTTGTTGCCTTTTGGACTTAAATGTCAGATTGCTTGAGCGGGGAATCGAGCCCATGATCTTCAAAACCAAAGGCCGGAGTTATACTATTAAACCATACTGACATGACCTATGACTTGTGTGTTCCTTTCTGGTTCACTCGGTCTGTGGTGCACGATCTCCCCAGTGGTGATTGGAAAAACATATATTTTAATGTATATCTATGTGTGTATAAAAAATGCTGCCTATGGATGTTTCCTTTTTTCCAAAATTCGAAAAAAATACCGTGTCAGTATGGTTTAATGGTAAGACTCCAGCCTTTGGTTTCAAAGGTCATGGGTTTGATTCCCCACTCAGGCAGTCTAACATTTAAGTCCAAAAGGCAATGGCGATAGGTTTGTCCTGATGACCAAATTATGGTATATTATTTATTTAAAACCCTCAGCCATCAAATATAAGCTCAACAAGAAATTCGACTTTCGCTATGCAATGTCAAATACAAAGTGGGTATTACCTGCCATAAAAAACATCCGAGAACATCCAATCAGTCAAGTGGCTGATAAACTTACAATGTATGAGCATAACCATCATACAAAGAAGATAGAGCCGGAATTATGTATTGTATTTAGGACAATATGCCCCCCCACATGAAATTCACGGAAAAAAGCACACTAACCGCGATTTGAAGGTGGTTCGAGGTTAAAAATGTCTGAAGCACTGAGTGTCTCCGATTGTTCTTGAAACTCATGTCTGCTGTGTCTCAATGGAATCAGGGTTCTGTCCTTCATAGATTCTAATATGCTGTTAAACGCACTACCAGCAGTAAACGGTCCAATATGTGTTGTCCCGGGACATAACATTGCACACAAATACGTAAAAAAGTGTCAAAATTATGACTAGTTAATATATAGGGCTGACAATAGTTGTGTTGTAGGGCTCAAAGCAGTCAAACAATCAGTTAAAGATCAACAATGGTAAAATTGTAATTCTAAACAATGACAAAAGTGAATGCATATTTGTTGCATTTGTTTACATTTGAAAATCTACTTGGATAGTAAACTACAGTTAGATAATAATTTTTTTCCATTAAAACTATAATTGAAAAACACAAACACCGCAAAACACAAAAGACACAACAAAACACAAACAAAACACAAGAAAACATAAGAAAACACAACACAACAAAACGCCAAACAAGCAAACTGTGAACCAAACCACGAACCTTCTTAATTAATTAAAATTTTGCACGTCCCCGTACCTGGTTACAACCTTACAGGTTTTCAATACAACTACAGCTAGAAGGCACCAGGGTATCACTGAACGGTTTTCAATCGGTGATAGTACCACTTTAACATACACCTGTTTCCAGCAAAACCGTCTACTTCTTAAACATACAAAAACGAAAATAATCAGTAGGCCTAACTAGAACATTTCAAATGAATACCTGCATGTCGTTGACACCGGTAGGATTTTTTTTCAATTGCTCAAATTGTGTTTAAATGTGTTCGAGTGCAAGCGTAAGTCAACTTACCATCCGGGTAACCCATCATCCTTCAACCAAAGTTTACAATCAATAGACAGGTCAAGAGAGACCAAGTCAGCAACAAGAAATGATATTAGTTTCTTACATTCAAGTTGTTGATTATCTGACCAAATTCGAGTATTTGACGTAGTCACTGGATTGAAAACAAAGCAAAGCACAGCCCACGACACACGGCACTCGTGATTATCACCATACGTACTAACTAAAAAAACAAGTATTTTTTACCGGCCGAAAACAACCATGATTTTGAATAACACATGAACTGACTTTATTACCTCCTTAATGTGGCAGAAAAGACAAGGTCAAAACAACGATTTTCACACGTCATATCATTTGTACACAAGCTGCAGTGTTAGTTTCAAACTCATATGCGTGTTAGGCCTAAATGAAAATATTTTTGATTCCCATAACCCAACCCTATTTTTTAGGCTTTAGAATGATAGTGCAAGTTTTTAAAGAATGTGTACATATCTAGCATTCACCATTTTTGCGAGTTAAATGGTTTATAATCATAAATTTACATTTTTACAAAAAATAAAAAAAAATTAATATAAAATTAAATTGACAAACCAAAAAACAAAATCAAACATTTTTTTAGACGTACGAGATCACATTGATTTAAAAAAAAACTTCTCATTAGAAACAAATTTTAAACTCTGACCAAGTTTGAAACCTGCACTGAAATAATAAAATTAATTTTAAAAAAAGTTACCACATCACCTCTGCTTATGGCCAGCTTAATCATATGTAGTTAGTAATCCAAGTGTGCAACCATCAGCGACTTCAAAACCGTGAAAGAATGATGGTTTTTTCAGCAAAATGTATTACCTTTATACTAAAATTTACGAGTGTATACGCATGCGTGGCGAAACATTTACGCACGCGTAATGCACGTGTGATGCATGTCTGACGAAACTTGCACGCACATCCGGTAAAATTGCATGATGTAACTTGATGTAATTATTCTAGAGTATTATCTATTTCAAACAGGGCGCACCAACGTCTGTTTTCGTAACCATAACCCATCAACCGATGAAAAAAGATCAGTGTTACCAGCTGTGCACCTTGCATCCTGGATGGCTTGACATTAAAAATTCTTTTGCATTGACACCAAATTTTTAAAGTTTAATGACAATGGCTTCATGCTACATACCTCTTTGTCCATTTGATGACAAACCAAAGCCACCAGAGATTTAATTTCATGAATTTCAAAATGAAGAAGAACCAAGGTAAGTCCGTATTGCACTGTATACTACGCTACGACGTGTTCTATTCTCATTAAAAATGTGTTCCTTTCCTTTGACGATCCTTTGACGTGCCAGTAAATCCCACCGAAAATTTCAAGAATAGTTACCATAACTGTAAAATAATGTTCATTTAGAAACGCAACATCGGTAAATCTAATAATGAAACGATAACCATGTTTTTGTGCGTTCAGCTGACTCTTTTCACTTCAACACACTACTTAGGTGACGTGTCATCTCGCAATGATACATTAAGCTTTTCACATCCATGAAGCTACAGCGTGGTCATGATGAATCGGTTAACGGAAATGTGTTTCAAATACAAGAAATTTTATGTTGTAAGTTCGTTGTATATTTCAGTTCCATCATCTATTTAAACACTCAATTTACAATTAAAAGCACTTCTCCATTAAAATCTGTTAACAGTTAGCCTGCGTTAATTAATCAGTTAAATTAGCTGTTTTGACTGATGTTAAGAGTCTGAGCGTAGCTCAACTGTTATATTCACTATTCTCGTGATTGTGAGAATGGTGGTTCGAATCTATGGCGAACATTTTATCTTTTTTAAATTTACTGTAAGCTTATATTACTTTTATTTTCTAAATTTATAAATTAATTACTTTTTATCTCGGTTTTTTCGTATTCTTTTGCAACAGTTGCTAAATGTTTTTTTTACCAGATGTATAATAATAATATTTAGAGGGAAAAAACATAACCTCCAACCCTGTTTTTTTCCCCTGGGTTTTGCATCACTTGGGTTTTCTGATGTAACGGACCAGCCCAATCGCCTTTTTACCCTACTGGCGGAAGCCAGAATACCAGATGAATCAATCATAAATAAAAGATGGAGGGACATGGTTGACAGTTTAATCTGATAAAATGCTGTACTGTCGTTTATTCAGTAGTTTATATCACGAGAGCATAGTTTTTATCGATAAATTTTCTCAATCACGAGTTGCATTCCAAAGCTGAAAAAATACTGAGTGCTTGCGCAAAGTGATATTATCAGCTTGGGAATGTAACGAGTGGTTGAGAAAATTTATCGATACTTAAAGCTACGTTCGAGTTGTATTTTCAATGAGAATATACCGTCTTCTTTAAAGATCACTTCAACTTGCATAATACGACAGTGGCTTCTCGCTTGAATTCACAATTCCTGTGTGCATGAAAATAATGAAAGTGTACAAATCGTTGTCAGATGCACTTACTGGTTCGTTTAGTGTTTATAGAATTGTTATTTTCTACTGCCGCCTTCATAAATAAAGCAGACTTCTTTCCCTGACGACCCGTTAAGAATTTACCGAAACTGAAAGTAACTTTTGTGATAGGATGTAGTAGTTTGTCAGAGCCTTTCAACCAAAGCAAATAGGTGTTTTATGTTGTTTCTTAGATTAAACTAATATGCTCCGTAAAAATGCTAAGTGTTACGACAATTTCACATAATATTTATGTACTGGGGTTTGCCTTTACCACTAAGCTTCGCATGGTAGCGGCGATAGGCCTAACCTAATCATAGACTCAAGAAACATATTGATCTAATAGGAGTGCCGTCACACACTTGCGCTGACCATCTGCTGTCACCATGGTAATAAAGATTAAGCGCACATTGCTGAGAACTCAAATAATGTGTAGTTTGTTTATCAGTACGTTGTATACGGTTAGAAAATTGCTTTAGGCCTACCAGATGCAGTTCTTTCAAATGTTCGTTACACTGCAGAAAACAGGATTCAGGTGAGTCGATCGTATAAACCAAGATGGAGGGATGAGGCTGATTATTTAATTTGATAAAATACCGTGTGGTTGTTTAATCGGTGTTAAGTAGGTGTGATTGGCTGGTGACTGCCGTTTATTGGCTTCCCATTGTTTAATTGTTGTTATAAAATTATAAAGGTCTATTCTCGTTGTAAAGAAGGTGTGATTGGCTGATTGCTACTGTTTACAGATTACCTATTGGTTATTTTCCATTAGAAAAAATATGAAAGTATAGTCTCACTTGAAAATATAAATTTCTAACTATGAATAAAACATTAGTAATGTCTCATTACACATATGCTAGTCCATAATCCTCTAACTGTTATTATGCTTGTTACTTTTATTCAGACTTCAACCTATGTATATTGTAACTAATACAAGCATTGATTTAGATTTGTATTCTTTTGCGGGGGGAGGTGGGGAGTTAAAGAGGTTGGAAGGCGCATAACCAGTGGCAGGTTTAGGTGGGTGCGCCGGGTGCGACCGCACCCCGTTCGGTGCTAAAGAAATTTGTAAAAAAGCCATTCTCGGAAAAAAAAATTGGTGATCACGTTTCTGCGTTGATCTTCAAAATAGTTAGTTTACTTGCCCATAAATGACAAAAAGAAAAATGGTAAAAAATTAAAGGGGCTTCAACTTAGCCCTAATTGGTCACAGTTGATTAGTCACATTCTTCCCAGAAAGAAGCCCCCCACGGAAGTGGACAAGAAAGGGAGCGTTCACAAATTACGTAACATGCTTTTCTTTAGCATCGTAAACTCTATCCTCCCAGTCCCCGTTTGTAACACCAATGTAGCACTTGGCGTAACCCCCCACCCCACCTGAAAATACATAATTAATTTTTGGATGAATTAGTTTTTACAAGATGTGGTTAGTATAGGAACGTAATGACCAGTCAATTTGAAAAAATAAAAATTCTAGTTGCAAATAGAAGTTACAAAAATCATTTAGATAAACGAATTTAGAAAAAAATTAGGCAAAAGTAATATTTAACGAGAATTAATTGTTACGTCCCACTTTGTCATACTCCACTCTGCACTTCCTAACGCATTTTTGCCCCCTTAAAGCGTCACGTACGTAATTTGTGTATACTCCCAAAAGAAAGGATTAAGACATACCAGAGGTTGTTATTATCCTTGTGTTTACACAACCACAGTTCAAATCTTTTCATGTGGTTAGGAAGGTAAATTCAAACCAAGGCCCAACCCAGCTACCAAAAGTTGCCAACATGAAGCATAAGAAAACCATGCAGAAATTGAATATTGTATTTAATTATTTTACACCACCTGAGAATCGTGTTTGTAGCATTGGACGTATTTCGGCACTGAAAAGTTAAAAATTTAACCTGCCATCAACAATGACAGATTAACGGGCCTTGCCTTATTAAATATTCATCAAAACATTCCATTTTTTACCTTGAATAATGTAATAGACAAGTTTGCTAGGAAAGGCAATCGTCGTTTGAATTTTGTTTGTAATTCTGCAGTGACAGTCTGAACTAATTACCATTTATAAAATAAGAAGTGAGTTTTAAAGCCTTGAGAAATTAAATCCTTAAAAAGTGTATTTTAAACAAAGGGTATTTTTTGTAATAGTCGTGTTTCTTCCCAATACTACAGAAAATTCGTAAAAATTTCAAATTGCTTCCGATGTGAAAAAACAATAAGTATACTAGTATTAATGCATTAGTTTCTAAAAATTCGCTAAGTCGAGGTATTACTAGCTATTAATAATTTATTTTTTATGATACCGAAAAATCATGCCCTCCAGAAGCCAAAAAATGCCCTCAAATTATTAAAATTTAAAAGCTTCTGTCGCTCCAGACCCCCAAACTCGTGTAGAACAGCATACCCCTTCAGAAATTTCTAGATCTGCCACTGTGCATAAACTTGTTCTTTAAAGTACTGCCCTAACAGGTGTTAATTGCTTAGTTCGGGACACAATATATGAGAATATGTCTATTTGACTTATTACAAAAAACAATTTTCAAATTTGTGAGTTATAGTAAGTTGTCCACATTGTTCTTAGAGCTACACAAAATTTAGTAATCTCTTCTTAAACATAAATTGTTATTAATGAAACAAACTCGATGGCTCCAAGAACACCTTTCTTTCATGATGAATAAGATTTAGAACTACAATTTTTAACACCCATGGACATCAAATGGTTGTACAGGGTTTAAATAGCACCGTAGCACGCATACGTTTTAATAAAATAGATGTATAGTTTGAAACAAATAATTATTCTTTGTTAAAGTGACCAATAATTTGCTATTTTATGTTTTATATTTGATAATTACGTCTTTCTGAATTAATATAAATCACCAGATTTCTCTGCTTCTCCACTGAGGCCCAAACATCAACTGGACATAGACGGGATAACCGATTTTCACGTTTCATATAGAATTGGGAGATGGAGAAGAAATAGCTGGAATAACTTCAGAAGACAAAAACTTGGACAAAGAAAGGGTCCTGATAAAAGGCAAAGAAATTATAAAGGTTAGAGAAGGAAAAATGTAATAGGGTAAGAATGCATAACACAGAACGTCATGTTAAACACGAAATTATTCTATTGTTATGGAAGTAAGAAAATAAATTTATAACTCGTAAACTGGTGAAGTATTCTAATGAGTTTAAGCGAATAATGCATATTTCCATTTGACTTAAGATGTAAATTACATATGGAACGAACTAATGTACATCTCTCTCTTTTCAAACAATTTAATGGTTAACACATCAAGAAATAATCTATTATATTCATGCTCTCCTTTACGGAAGTTGAGTCTACACAAATTAAGTTTAAACTAAAGGGATAGGTGCAATGATTTAGGGGTTAATCGGTGGATAGCGAAACCCTGACGAATATATAACATAGCTGTGCTAATGAAATTGTCAAACATGAGAACTGTTTAGTGAACTTAATGACGTGCATATTCATGTGGAAGGTGTTTAAACTTTGGAGATATAACAGGTTCCAAACGGTTGGAAGTATTTATTATATGAAGTGTAGCTTGAAAGTGCTTCTTTGACAATCAACACTTTCAATTTGTTTACAAATTAACAACGGTTTACAACAATGATTCAAACAATAACCACTCATCAACTATTGTCTCTGACATGGACCACAAACAGTCACGATGAATCACTATTGTCTTATGATTCCCCTGCTGGCATACGTCAAAGTACTTCTGCTGATTTAAATGTTCAAAATTACATTTATTTCCCAGAAAAGTCATCTTCCTTGACACAACCATATTTTTTTTCTCTAAATCGCAGAGTCTACATTTACGTGAAACTAAATTGCTCCAGGCTGCAATTTATGCCTTTTCTGGATAGGCCTGTGATAAAAAGAAATGCGGCCTATAGTTTTAAAAGTCTAGTGAACGGTTTTTTTAGTCATACATAACTACATTTGCAATGGGGTGGCTTGTTGGCTTTTTTTACACGCCTACTTCAGATGTTCGGCACTGTAGTAATCAATTTGGCAAAATTACACTAGTTAGTTTTGCTCTAACAAGATTCATTAAAAGCCCATTTAGGTATTGCGGACAACATTTTTCATATGTGGTGGTATGACTCACACCTTTCCCTTTGAACAATTCAGAATTTTTTGGTTGATGTATTTCGAACTTCAGTCAGATTTTATGGCTGTTAGACGTTTACCAGCTTTATTTCAGTAATTGCTACACACTCTTTTATCTTTTCAGAATCGTCGGAATTATTTTTAAGGTTTTAACAGCTAACGAAGTTCCGAGTAATTGTCCATGAAGGGTAGGATATTCAAATTTCTGCCTATGGATTTGAAGGGAATTGCTAACGGAACTGTACACACGAAACCTAATTTTTTGTCCTGTTCTTGTGTTAAAACTTGAAATAATTCCCATCTTTAAATATCTTAAAGACAACGTGACACGGTGGGGCAATATTCTTTTTCTTGGCAAGTTTAATTGTCATAGGGCATTTGAATCACTGAGTTCGTGCAAGGTTGAAATTGGTGTATGCATAAACAGTTTATACTGCTATTCTATTAGTTACCTCCTATTAGTTCGTTTGCTGGCACCATTAGCATCCCATTTGTAATGGGATAATTATGAAGTGAATTGTTTCCTGCCAAAATATACAATCCATTCGTGATATAGCTTTTTGTAATCATTTTATGACTATGATAAATTAAGCAACAGGTCTCGTAGAATATCACATGAGAGCAATTTGCTGTAGCCGATGCCACAGAACTTTTCAATACCATACATTTAAAACAACGTTCATCAAAATGTTATCTTTGCCAGTTTAAACAGAATATTGCATTTGATTGCGGATTCAAGTTCCAATTTTGCTAACTAAGTTTTTTGTCTCATGATGATCCTCCAAGCCTACATCAAAGTACCCCAAAGTCAGTCTTTGATGTGTGGCACCAAGGTAATTGTTCCCAGGAATCAACATACAATTGTGTTTCGTTTATAGGATATATTTTGCGTATTACAGAGGCTAATCGTAGAGATGGTGGAGGAGGTGGAGATGGTGGAGATGGTGGTGGTGCTAGCAGTGAGGCAAGTTTAGAGTTAACAAAAGAACAGATACACCATTTAACTGATCATGCTGAAGTGATAGCTGAATTTGTTAAAACCAAAGGTTAGTAGTACATTAGGGCAGATTAATTGTTTATGCTTTATTTCAATAACATTACATGAAGAAAATAAGTAAGAAGCAAGCAATTAGTGAAAATATTTGTGAGAAGTAACGTAGTAGAGTAAGTGATTGTTAATAAATGTATGTAATGACATGGATTGGACCCGGTAAACCAATCCATCTCCAAGAACTAACTTCTTGTTTTCGCTAATTTGGCCATTCTGTCACTCTTTTCTTGATGTTTGAAGTTCTCATTATTAGTAATATACTGAGTGTAGGGGTATTTATTGATAATTTTTTTGTTCCCATTAAACTCGCGAGTGCTTGTATTGGCTAATTATTAGGATCCGAGTCACAAAATGATGAGGGAGCTTATTGCCAAGTCAAGCATGAACAAGTTTTAAGGAGCAAAAACTTGAGTACTCCAAAAAGATCGATAACTAACCGCTGCAGGTGGGGTATTTAATCAGAGTATTTCGTGAGAATTACTTTATCGGTTTATTATTAATCAATTACAAACATTTATGGGCATATGTAAGAATTTGCGCATTTTGTAGTATTGTTCTTTTACTTTTATTATTTTTTTAGCGAGTCTATTAGTTGAAGCGTAAAATAGCCATTCACTTTTGGAGTTTTTTTAATATGCTTCGATATGCAGTCGTTCGCAAGTGGTATCTCAGTAGAAACGATCACAGAATGTCACTGAAAATCTTTAATTTACGTGTTAGTAAAAACAAAATATATTTATGTGGCAGTTTAATTAGTTATATGTTTTTACATCCATCCTTATTATTTATTTGTATTTATCTAATCGTAAATGGGGGGGGAGATAAGGCTTAATGGCGCGTCGACAGCTTGGTCATTAGCGCCAACCTCAGTCACAGTGCAGTGGTCCGGGCAACCACTGCACCACACATTACAGAGCTATTATTCAAACCCCTAATCTAAATCTTGTCATACATCTGTACCTCCTGCAAAAATTGAAAAACAACGGACAGGAGGACAGACTTATCGCCCAATTGACGCACAATGTCATGCGGAAGATGGAAACGACGACGAAAACCATCAAGATGGCAACAATCAACAAGGAAGTGCCGGACCGTAAGTGGCCGCCGACACCAATAACATTCAGGAGGGTCAACCCCCGCAAAAGGAAACAGTGAGTAAGTCGAGTGTGACCAATGCGCAAACGGGCCAACACCACCTCTTCACGGCTACTGCGGCGACACGCCGAGTGCCATTCCTCAACAGTGCCTTTAATCGTAAATGGCTTTGCTGCTACACGGTTGAAAGCGAAGCTAATCTGCTGCTTGCTGTTTTGGTTGAACGGAAAAGAATACAGTCTAGCAATTAAAATGGTTAAAATAACCTACAAGTGACAATTCCTGGAGTGAAGATGCATTGTGGACGTGTAAGTACACTGTATAGCTTCCGTGAAGCGTATTTATTATGATGCAATTTGTTGCGACGGCAGAAATAAATGAATCGAGCCTAACAATCAATTCTGTCGCCATCTCTAGAATTACCATGCTCTTTAGTTAGAAGCAGACCGAACCAGAAGTAGTTTTAGAAATTGACATCCCATCGAACACAAATCAAATGTTACCTAATTTACACAGACACTTACTTGATTTATCTTGTTATTCTTTAATTAGAAATGAATTAAGCCGTTTTAACATGTTTAAATTTTCGACTCTGGGTTAGTGTGTTGCCAACTATTTTTTGATTATCACTTATTGCATAAGAGCACTTTTCATTTATTAATCATCCGCTTGGTAGGTCACGGTACCTATCAAAATAAGCAGCTGCGTTTGGCTGATGTGCCAAAAATAGCCCTTTCCTATTGGAAAAAAATGAGGGATATACTCCTAGTAATAAATTCAATCCTTTAACTATCCAATCAATTAATACTCCCAATCCATTAGATACTCACAATAAATAATCCAATACATTAACTGATCACTATCCATTGGACAAGTGGATGTATGCAGCATACGAGTGGCCACATCAGTTGTAATGGTGCCATACCCATCTGTGCATTACGGTTACTGCATTCTATGGGTTGTGATACTAGTTACCCGCAATGATATCAATAAAGCTAATCACAGTTGCCTTACGTAAATGAAAAGTGAATTTTTCCGCCAACTGCTGATTGGGTTAATCATTACCTGGCCAGCATAATCCCGGGCTATGTTGGGATAGCTAGGAATGAGCATGCTGATTCTGCAGCGAAACGACCCTTTCTGTCCTCTCGAAAGGAATTTCAGCCTTGTTCCCTAAGACGCCTTTTCAATTCTATGTTTGAGGTTGGACGCTTTTTGGCAAGCCTTATGAGACAAACAAGACACCTGTAAATTGTGGGCTATCAAAAGCCCTGTCGAGGAATGGCACTCAGCTTGTCACCACAGTTGCCATGAGGTGGTATTTCCCGTTTACGTATTGATCACGCCCGACTTACTCACTGTTTCCTTTTGAGGGGGTTGTTACTTCAGAATGTCATAGGTGTCAATGACCACTTACGGTCCGAAATTAGCCTGTTGATTGTTACCATATTGATGGTGTTTATCACCGTTTCCATCTGCCGAGACACTGCCCGTTAACTAGGCCTTAAGGGCCCATTCATAAAGTATGTCACGCTCAGAGGGGAGGGAGGGGGGCCATCCCAGTGTGACAAAACGTGACATGGAGGAGGGGGTTATCAAAAATGTGACGTCACACTTTTACAGTATACCCCTTTATTATTTGTGTAAGCAAGAATTTTAATACTCTGTCTGTATTAAAAATAAATGATGGGCTACGGAGTATGAAGGTGTAAAACTGCTTCTGTTTGAACCTGTCATTTGTCACCATTCTTGAAATTAATTGGAATACACAGGAGTTCTCATTTCGAATGTTAGGTTGAGAAAGGCAAGAATTGAAGGTTTTATCTTACTGGTTTTTCCCATCTGAAATGATGGAAATGACAGTGACACAAGCCTCAGTACACTCCTGAACTGTTCAACGACCTAGCCAATTCTAACAATGCTTTCCGTGCGTTAACTCAGAGAAGTCACCATCTAACGTTGTAGGATTGGCTATGGGGAACGTTAGGCTCAATGCCTCACAAAGGTGTACTACAGTATCGGCCGGATCTAGAAAGAAAAAAGCCTATGCGACTGTATTGCCAATGAAATCTCTGATGATTCGGCAGATTTGTACTGTTGCGGCTTTCTGTAGTTACAGCACGAAAGAATGCCAACTGAGATGCTGCCTCTCTTTTCTTTATAAAAGTTTCCTTTACCTTAGCAGTTGAAGAGAAAGTTATTTCTGCTATTTCCTTTTCCTCTTGCTTTATTTGCTTCATGGCAGAAAAATAATCTGTTTTAAGAGGTCTGTGCAGGCCCAATAAAATTACTTTTCCAGAAAAATAGTTTCGAGGGGGGGTTTGAGATCATTGTGACATACATTTTTAAAGGAGTATGAGTACGTGTGACAAAATGTGACATGGGAGATGGAGGGGGTAAAATTGGCCCAAAATAGCGTGACATACTTTATGAACGGTTCCTAAGTAAGTCCTTCTGTCCGGAGTTTTTCAATTTTTGTGGGTGTTACAGATCTATGATTAAATTTAGATTCGGGGTTTATTTAATAACTCTGTGATGTGTGATAGCCCGAACCATTGCACTGTTACTAAGGTTGGTGATAATAACCTAGCGGTCAACATGCCATTCACCCCATGCCATGCCATGCCATGCCATGCCATGCCATTTCGGGGTTTGCATAACATTTCTGTAATGTGTGGTGCAGTGGCAACCCGGACCACTGCACTGTGACTGAGGTTGGCGCTAATGAACACGTTGTCGACGCGCCATTAAACCTCAATCCCCCCCCCATTCACCCCAATCCCCTCCTCTGTTGGGCCTATCAGATAATTCGCTGGTACCAACGGTACGTAATGCAAATTTTACCAGCATACAATCAATGTTAAAAACTTAATAAAAGCTGAATCTGACTT
>JAHWFP010088680.1:149618-167156 GCA_023313725.1 Lithobius niger | reverse complement strand
CCCCCCGATCAAGTTAAGTTTTATAGTTGATGCAACTGCTCTATGAAAAAAATGATCGGCTCTAAAGCCTATTCTACTCGCCAAAACCTTGTTAATGCTCATACTCAGTACTTCCAGAGGAGTAGTCTCTTTATCAGCCGATAAAAGGATGGAGGGGAAACGTATAGACATTACATCTCCGACTTCCCCGTATTCGAACTTAGGATATTTAACAGCGCGCACTCTTTCTCTCATGGCCTTGTTCAAAGCATTCGCCAATTCGTGACCCGTTTTATAGTAACCAGGAGTTAAAGGAACGTTGATGGTAGATACAAAAGTGACGTAGGACACGAACCAACTCCCGTCATTAAATTGCTGCAGAATACTTTCAGTCGTGGCCCTAGTATGAGCTTTTACATCGTCGTAATAACTCTCTCTCAACAACCTATCCGACCTATCCCAGCCTAAAAACCTAGCGAGACTATAAGACAAACACAACTTAGCATCTGGAGGTAGTTTATGGTCAATTTCAACGCGTTTACCTACTTGATTGTAACTGAAAGTAATGGAAGGCATTCCCAACTGATTTTCGATAGTCGTATTTAAAAAAGTCAAAACCTTATCCATTTGGTAAGTGAAAAACACAAAATCTTTATTGAAAACTAGATCCAATTCCGGTTCCACGGTCAATGTGGTTTCCCCCCCCCCCCACTTTAGGTGGATAAGAAATGGCGAGTTTAGCAGATTCCGGTATATCGAATTCTTGGTAATTATATCTAGGGAATTTAACGTAAGTACGGGTTCCACATTTCAGAGTCATTCCACTATCTGATGCCACGTTAGCCCAGTTCCTCGAGTATTGAAATTCGGCCAGTCCGACCTCCCAGCCACTACCAGAAAGACTTATTCTTTGAGCTAATTTCGTAGTGTAATCGTTGAGTGAATTTGTAGGAAAAAGATCCAGGCTAGCATTGGCTGGTAAAGTCATGTAGAAACTATCGCCCTCCATTTTGTTTTTATAGTTTTTTCAAGTCTTTAGCCGGGATCCAACGGTTATGGGTTTTATCGTAACCTTCGAAAGATACTAGATACTTTTTGTTGCGTCCGACACCTTTGCTTCTCAGCACCTTGTCTACGCGATGGTAGTCCTCCCCGTCCTTTTTAAGCACTTTACCTACTTCGAATAAATAAAAGCGACCTTTAATTTCTTCCCCGTTATAATCTTTAAGCCTGACAGTAACTTGACCTAAATTGCCGCGAGGAACCAAAACTTTAGTTACGAAAAATATTTCCCTCGACCACAAGCCCCTGTAAGCTTTATCAAATTTCCCTTTTGATATAGCGATGCGAACTTTATCACCTATTTTTAAAGGAATTTTAATATTTTTACGTTTAGTCAAAGCATGGCCTAGCTGCTTTAAATCGTCACCGAACAATTTACGCCACAACCGCGTATGATTTTGAAAATTGACGTTATCAGGTGGCATGCCAGTGGCCGAATGGCGAGTTTTGTTGTAAGAATCTACAATTTTTTGAATGACCGGCACGTATTCGTAAGTACCTTTAGATAAAAAAAACCGATGTAATCTAGATTTTAATTCTCTTTGCCACCTTTCAACGTTACTATTTTTTATATCTTCATTTTCGGTAGTAAAAAAATGAACGTCTTTTTCTTTAAAATAATCCTGAACCTCTTTCGCAAAAAATTCACTCCCTTTGTCGCTGCTAGCGTTCATTACTTTATAGCCTATACGTTTAAATATTTTCTTAAACGCCTCGACCATTTCTCGGCCTGTTTTAGTACGCAATACTTCAACCCAGGCTTTACGGCTCAAGCCGTCCAAACAAGTTAAAATGTACCTGTATGGTTTGTTATGCTGTCTTAAAGATATCATGTCACTTAAGTCACATTGTAGGAAACTCCCCAACCCACCCACTATAGTTTTATTTCTTTTAAATTTATACCTGGTCGGTTTGGTTATGGTGTATGCATCCTGACGTAAAAGCCAGTCTTTAATAGCGGCTAAAGTATATTTTTTACCGTCCCGCTTAGCCCGAGAATGTAATTTGGTCGCCGAGGCGAAACTAGTGGCTTCCCCTAAGCTGTCGTGATACAATTTAGTTAAATATGCGTCCATTTTTTTTTTTTTTACTGGAAAATATCCCAGTCAGGATCGCTTTGTTTCTTACGTCTACTAGTTCGTTGCTTAGCGGCGCGAGGTAGGCTAGTTCGCTCTCTATCAACGATATATTCCTTAATCCTTTTTTCTTCCTTTTTGGGAGGGCTGCCTGCTAAGGACAATGTGGGCGGACCGGGGGAATTTGGCGGAAGAAGCGAATGTTTTTTAGTGGGAGCTGGTGTAGTAGGAACAACCGCTGCCGACAATCTAAACTGATCGATAAATTGATCTCTTTCCCTCTCGAGCTGCCCGATATATTTTGCTTTAAAATCCAAAGGTAAGTGTTCGGTTTTTAAAAGGGCATCTATACGAGCTTGAATTTCGGTTAATTTAGCGTATAACCCTCCTTCCGGCAAGTAAAGGAATCCGTGCGGCTGAGTGGCGGCAGCGGCGGGCGCTGTTGTTGGTGTTGTTGGGGTATAATTTTTATAAACGTCCTCAGGGACTAAATACATTCTATTAAGTAACGAACTCATTGTTTACCCAAGCCTAATAAACCCCCGAGAGCCGATAAGGCAGTAGGAATGAGCCAGGGTAAAAATCCACCTCTTTGTACTAAAACACTCTTTCTGGATTTGAGCGAAGCTCGACGATTCCCCAAAAGTCGAATTTGTTTCTTATATTTCTTCAATTTACAACGCGTCGAAGGCGAGACTTTGAGCTTATTATTCAATAAGTTTAAGGCAATTTCCGAAATACAGTTGACTTGAGACTTGTCGGCGTGCCGCAACAAATTCTTGCGTTGTGGAATGCTAAGTTTACAGAGTGCTTCTAGGAGCGGCCTATGCTTCCTAACGTTCTTCATCGAAATCTTCACGTGGAATAAACTAAAGTAGTTTCTCCGGGGAATATATGCGTTCTCAGTCGAGTTGCGTCGTTGGATTTAGAGTGCATGTCCACCATTAAATATCCGTATTTCTGTCTACGGATAGCGTCGTCGTACGCGGCCATAAACTGTCTAGTCTTGGCTGGATAGGCCTGCGACGCGAACGTCATTATCTGCCTTTTATCTCTTAAATTTCTCAACAGTACTACATATTGAGCGTTTAAAGCAATGTCCCGTTGGTTCCGGCCTTGCGAAAATAAATTCTGAGTTAAATAAAATATTGAAAAATTATTATGATGACCGTGTCTCGTGAAAAGTTCGGCAATTTCGCCGCTAGATGTCGTTACTGAACTCATCATATCATCAAGAACTAAAAGTTTATGTATATTAGGGTCGTAGCTAGCGATATCGGTAGGTAAACCTCTATGGAATTTAATCTTATCCTTATAGTTGTCCATCCAGCTCTGGTAACTCGAAAAATGCCAATGTATTTCTTTAATTTCATCGTCTACCATAGAGGCCGAGTTATCTATAAATTTAAGCATCCAGCTAGTTTTACCACTACCCGTTGGTCCTGCAATCACGCAGTTAAACGGTGCGTGAAACTGGGCAAAATCTGTAATCAAACGCTCACCCATACTGACTCGGCAGCGCTAGCGTTGACTAGGGGCGGGTAATAAAATTGCCGGCAATAAGGTAAACTCCACAGGAGACAATTTAAAAATAAAATGAGCAGCAAGACTATGCTCTTACATATCTCGTACTTTGGGTCTGCCAGAAAAGTTGAAGTTGTTGATATTGAACGCCGCTCATCCATCACTAACAACTAACGGAAAGCGAATGAACTCGTTGTCCTTCTAACCACTTTATTTATTTCCCCCAAAGACCACTCTCACTCTCCTCTAAGCCCCCCACCCCCCGCGCTAGGGCCTCTCTCTCTCTCTCTCTCTCTCTCTCTCTGTCCCTTCCTCGGCCTCGGCCGAGGAAGGGATACCCCCGCGCTAGGGCCTCTCTCTCTCTCTCTCAGCGGCGGGCGGCGGGCGGCGCCATGCTGTCTACCGATCGGCAAGGCCGAGCGGTGGAGGGCGGCGAGCTAGTGACGTAGGCGTCTCACCGGAAAAAGGTCACGTGGATGGGAGAGAGTGACCAAGTTACAAAACTCAATTATCGAAGGATTCCCCCCCCCGCTTGGAGTTGTACTGACGGAATGGTTCGTCGATAGGTGCTTTCTCGCCTAACAGTAACATGATTATCTTTTAAGACAGTATAACAAACCATACAGGTACGAGATTTTCATCTAGCCCTAAACTAGCGAGTAGCTTGGATAAGGCCATTGACATAAACTTGAAAAAGAGTCCACCAACCTTCTATTTTTGCGGTTACCTCCCGCATATATGACGTCGGTAGGTTTGACTCCCATTATCTAATGCCCATTTAATTAGGAAGAGAGAGAAGCGTATCCAGAGTTATTACGTGAAATGAGAGAGTGGTTCGAATCCCTGGCTCAAACAACCAATGACAAAAATCGTTTTCACCGTTCATAAACATGTCGCCACAACGAATACAACCAAAACAGTAACTGCATGCATAACCGCCAAATTCACGCTGTGTAAATAAAAAAATCCCTGTCAGTTACTCGCTCAACTTGCGTCGTTTCGAGGTCGTAAACAGCTAACCGCAATCGCGTTTTTTTGAGGAGTTGAATATGGCAGCGGTGGTCTAGCCGACACCACTGTTTACATATTTTACAAAAACGTTGGCAACAGTCCTGCTATTACCCACAAACGTTAGAAAACAAATCTTGCATTTAAACAGCGATTTACAGACTGTATTAAGTCTTTGAAGGGTGGCTGTTTGCTATAATGGCGGACTAAACATTCCGTATTTCTGAACAATCTGTTACATGGCAACTAACGGAAGCAAAACATATTTAGGCGAATGACACGAGGGACTGCTTTTGGCAGGCGTGGCTTTTAGGTCGGGAATACGGCCTCAGACAGGAAAATCGGGATGAGAAAATAAACCGCGGATTTAAAATTCCGAAATAGTGATTGGCGTGGCAGAAAAGGTATAAGATGCGTTTAGAGCTAGAAAGCCCCTCGAAGGTAACCTGGCACTGCGTTCCATTTTTTTTTGGAATAACACAATTTGGTATTCTGTCAAATAATAATCCTGAAATTCTTTTCAAGTCAACACCCATATTGGCGAACGCCGGCGTCGGCGTGCAGCTGTAAAGCGAGCTTTTTTTTGCACATTGTTCGATTTACGAATTTGTCTATATAATTTTATGTCCTTATCAGCGAATGCTTTGCAACAAACTATCGCTCTAGCCAAACAAAGTTTATCTAAGCCGTTTTTTTGGGAACACGACCGACCTAGCGCCCCCTGTTGATAGTCATGCTATAACATTTGTGCGTGACATTTTCTTTTTTGCCGCCTCTGGGTATCTCGATATGAGTTACTTTAATCTCGAGCTTCCGACCACTTTGGTTAAGTTTCAAAATAAGAGCCAAAATGTTAGCGACGCTGAAAAGATTCCCTGGCATGTAAGGGAAGGAACAAGTTATTTTCAAACCCACTCCCCCCAATACACACACCTACATAGTCGGTGGGTCGGAACCCATCCAGGACACGCTCAAATTATGTCGGTGAAAAAAGTTGGTCTATAGGGTCTAAACGGTTTCTAACCAAATACTAGGCGTCAATAATGTCACCGTGTAGACATTTGTATTAGTGCTAAATTTTTTCATTTCCCCCCATGCATTTAACGATGCTGAATCTATCGTTTTTAAAAAGTTTCGGTCCCCCGAGTCTAACAATCATATTCGGGAAGCTTTTCGGGACAGGATGATTTTCAAGTCGGGCCTCCCCCAACTTGATTAGAATAAGCTATTGGAAAAAACAGAGTAGTGAGCTGCGAAAAAGCGAAGCGTGCATTACACAATCATGGTCTCTTTGGCTCGGGGAATTGAACTTACATCCCTGACAGGGGAGCCGTATATCTTCTGTGTTTTCGCTGCATTTCGGTTCATTTACAGCCATTGTTGGCAATGTTACCGCAGGTGTAGGTGTCAACTCGCCTATTCTCTGCGTCCAGCAAGCAACAGTCTGCGATATATGAGGGAGCATGTATTTCATGCTAAGTATATCAAATTCAGTTAATGCTACTGATTAGTCTGCACTTTTTTTTAGGATCAGCACATTGTCGCCCACGGATTCGATCCCTGATTTAACCGATATACTCGAGTTAGGCTGACGCCAGTAGAGTTGCGCTATTATCCCTAGCCACTCTGTTGGATCTAATACCACGCTGTCATTTTCTCCGTGTTTTCCAATAGCTATTTTCACTACGTTTAACGTCGGAACTATTCGTATGAAATTTAACCCGGTAAGTGGGAAGCAATCGCAATATGGAATGGTTTAGTATGCCATGAGACTGTGAGGGAGAGACAAAAATGCAAAAAAAAAAAGGACATTACTTATTTTTTTTCACTCCAACCACATTTCGGTTTGGGATGTGGGGGATTCGATCTGAACTGTGGGGGGCTCGATCTCTTTCAGTTTTTTGTCCAAAAGCATAGTGATATCAGTGACGTAGCCTATCAAGCCTGCAAACTGACGATAGTTTAGAACAACGTACTTTTTGCTGTATTTTTCAAGTATGAATTTAGCCTGATAGACTGAGCCAGATTGTGACACTATCACTTTTAGGCCGGCTCCATAGTTCCGGCCGGTCATAATTTGCTGCTGTAAGTTGCGCTCGCTCACGATTTGATTGTAAATGCCGTGATCCTTAACAAATTCCCGCCATTCGGCGACAGTAAACGAGACCCCGCGGCGTCCTGGCAAGATCCCTACTCCTGGGGTTATGAATTCCCGTACATGTACGTACGCACGTCCCTGAAAATCCGTCACTTGTACGTATATTTCACCCCCTATGAAGTAGGTGTTTTTGGCTTCAATGACTCTATCTACTGAAGCTGATGATGTTGCCATTTTTTTTTTTTTTGTTCACTATGTATATGAAAAGAAATAAAAAAGGACATAGCCTTCCTTTAGGTTTTTTTTTTTGCCCTATTCCGCAAAATGATATAAAGGAACCATTTAGGCCTACCTGTTCCTCTCTGCTTGCACTGCTCTGGTGTACTGCTCCGTGGCCTTTCGGATTGTTGGATATCTGTAAACATAAATGTAAAGAAGCCCGTTAGCAACCGGCCAAGTCCTCGCACTCTTATTTTTTTTTTTCAATATTAACGTAATGCCTCATTAAACAATGCTTACCTCTACAATTGCTGAGTTGTTGGTTCCAATTGCTGAGATCGGCGGGTTAGTGAATTCTTGGCTGGGGTGATGGTTTTATACTTGGCCAAATTGCATTGTTTCAGGTGGAATAGCTGCTCGACAAATCAGCCCTGGTTATTTTCCGTAAAGGTGTTACGGTACTCTATTTTGGTCATTTTTTCGATTGGTTAGTCTCGTAGTACCGTCGCTCATTGCACGGCTCGAATCATGTGACGACTTTCAACCAATTGCGAGGCGTGTACTACGTCACGATGTGGGCCGCCCATTTCGCTCGAGGCAGTGTTTTTTTTTTGGTGGTTAGCCCGTTATTTTGTCTTTTCGAGTTAAAGGGCTTATACGAAAGGTTTAACGTATAATAAGTCGGTTGTCTAGAGATCTAGGTCGCGAGACGTTAACTACGCGTCATTTTTTGACAGTACTGACAGCTTACATATAGCCCGTCACTTTTTGTTTTGACGAATTGATAGGGGGGAACGATTATTTTCTTTTTAGTTGAGGGGGTCCCACGCTCTCGACAACCGTTAATAGCCGATAAATGTTGTAACTACATTCCTACGCCCATAACAGTATTAACCTCACGACCTCTGGCCTATACACCGTTACGTTAATGGACAGAAATGCGTGACGGATTGGGTCTTTTTACAATAGTCATTCGTTCTTGTCATTTCGTCTAGGCCATTCAGAGGTCTGAAGGCCGTAGGGGGAGACCACCGTGTTGGGGGGCGGGATTGTTCGTATTATAGCCCGGAGCAATTTTAGACTTACCCGATTTTTGACGAGATTCTTACTTCATTATGTTCTGGGATAGCTGTTGCGGAACACAGCTCACTAACTATCAACTCTTGGATATTTTTTTTATCCTTCAGCGCGTCTCGTGAGTTGCGTGTTTTGTATACTAGGAACTTGAAGCGCTTTTTTTTTTTAAATTGTCTCCTGTGGAGTTTACCTTGACTTTTATTTTAAAATTGGTTTTTCATTAGCCAAATACCTCCGACATCCTTCTCGTGCAGGAGATCGGTCTGTGGGCCTGCTATCCCGTGCCCCACTTACTCCCGTGAAAGTGCCGACCCACGGCCTCCTGGGCCGGCCGCCCGTGAACGCGACGAGGTGATTTTAGTTTTTCTTTCTTTTTTCTCTATTGTAGTTAGTCGCCGATATGCAACGGATCACCGTCTCGCGCGACTTGCCCTGTTTAAATGCTTCAAACAGGAAAGGGCAATACGTCGTGCCCTACGGCAAAATCTAGTTGATGCTGGGGGCGCTTCCAGCTGAGCCTTTTCTACTTTTTTTTTTAGGGTGGGGATTCAACAGCCCAAAGAACGCGTTCCTAGTTATTACGTAGTTTCTACTCTGGGCTGAAGGCAACTGGGGGAAAACAATTATTGCGGGCGGGGGCGGCGCACGGATGCGGCAGAGATATGGGGCGGGTATCTAGCGTTCAATGGGGAAAATGTTGGTCCTAGGTGCACGTGGGCCGACCGATAGATCCAACTCTGGGCTGAAGTGTACTAGTCACCTGGAGGAAAACAGTTATCCCGGGCGGGCGACGCACAGATGCGGCAGGGATATGAGGCGGGTATTTAGCGTTCAATGGGGGAAAAATGTTGATCCTAGGTGCACGTGGACCGACCAATAGACCCAACTTTGTGCTGAAGTGTAATAGTCACCTGGAGGAAACAGCTATCCCGGGCGGGCGACGCGTAGATGCGGCAGGGATATCGGGCGGGTATCTAACGTTCAAGGGAGGGAAAATGTTGATCCTAGGTGCACGTGGACCGACCAATAGACCCTAGATGCACGCTCCACCCCTCCCACGGATTTAAATGTGATACCCAAAAAGCATGGGGCTCTGTTAGGCTGTAACACTATACTAGACCCCCGGGTGATAAGAACTACTTACAAAGCAGCGCCTAACAAGATAACTAATTTGTTTAGCTCTTGCTGTTATACGATTACAGTGGTCTGTGAATTTTAAATTAGCTGTGAGATGGACGCCAAGATCTTTGACTATCTGTTTTGTTTCAAGGTTCGTATTGTTTATTTTGTAAGTATAATTTCTGTTTTTACTACCCCACGGTAAAATTACACATTTAGAGTGGTTTATAGGCAGTTGCCATTGTATTGACCAGTTAACGGTATTATCAATTGCCAATTGTATCAATTTACTATGCTCGTCATTTTCTGCCCTACCAAAGAGTTTGACATCATCGGCAAATTTAGGTGTACAAATATGCCCATCATCCTTTTCATTTTGAAGATCAGCAATAAAGATCATAAACAACAACGGGCCGATTACGGATCCCTGTGGCACCCCACTCGTCAGTGAACACATGTCAGATGAAGGTGCACCTACTAATATCTTTTGTGTTCTGTGGGCAAGGAAGTCCTTTATCCAGGAATGTCTTCCCACTATAGTTTGTTCCACATTATGTTTTCTGGAAACTGACTGTATGATGCCACGTTTCCTTCCACTACGAGTGCAAAAAACACGTAAATATCCCACTTGCAGACTCTAACAGTAACTGTGTACCGCCTACAAGTGTGATATCCACATGTTTTTGTGCACTCGTCTTGCAAGAAAATGGCGTCATATAGTCAGTTTTCTGCAAACATAATGTGGAACAAGCTATAATACCCAGGCTGTAAAGTTTTTTCAGTAATTTGGAGTGCACAACTGAGTCAAAAGCTTTTGCGAAGTCTATACAAATAAGATCCACTGGTATATTTTGCTCCATCATAGTTGTCCAGTGAAGCAGTTGTGTGGTTGATGACCGACCAGGCAGTCATCAACCAGGCGGTTACCTGGTTACCAGGGACAAGTTTAAATTTATACAAATGCTCCAGTATAGCATCCCTGATTATACTTTTCTACACACGGGACAGATGTTAATGAAATTGGGCGGAAGTGAAACTGGAATAATTCTTGCCTTCCTCCAGCAATCTGGTATTTTACATGTGTCAATTGATGTTTTTAGAATGATAAACAGTGGGTAGCTTAGTTCTGATGCAAACGTCTTGTAGAAGGGTGATGAAAATCCATCAGGGCAAACAGCAGCACTTGTTTTTAAGTTTTTTTTAGTTTATATTCAATTTTTTTTTCAAAGTTAGGATTACAGGTTCAACGTCCAGTATATTATTTGGTACTAGGTGACTATTACAACCGACTGTACAGACTTCGTTATTGTCTTGAACAAAATTCCTATTGAATATTTTATTTAGTGCATTAGCTTTTTCAAAATCATTCGTTAATGTCTAGTGTCTTCAAAATGCTAGTCTTCAAAATGCTTTAGTGCTAGTGTCTTCAAAATGCAATGCTGGTAATTTAGTTGATTTTTTTGTTTTGCACCTAATAAATCTAAAGATCGAGCCCATGGTTCCGTCTTGGATCATTTTTTTTCTAGGCTTATTGCGTAACTTTTTGCTGCAGATTTTATTTTATTTCTGATTTCATTATACCTTTCCCCGTTATACAAGTTTTTATTTCTTGCTAACTTTTCCACAATTTCTTTTTTGTGGATAGTAGTTTCCGTATTTCCTTTGGTTTTTTCGTTTTTTTATTATTTTTTTTTCAATACTTTACTTGCCTTCTCTACCAAGCCTTTGATAATGCCATGGAATATGCTCCCTTGTTGTTCCACGCATTCAGCTTTTGAAAGTTGTTGCTTCCAGTTTACTTTCACTAGTTCCTCACCCAAAGAGTCGAAGTTGATTTTCCTATAGTATTCAGTAATGTTGTTTATCTTTATGGGCTAATCAACATTTAGATAAAAGGTGACCATACCATGATCACTAGTCCCGAATCCTGGCCCAATATTTACATCAAAAATTGCTCTTTCATTGTCCACGTTCATTATCATGTGTCAGTTGGGTAACGACGGTTTTGTCGAGACCTATGGAGCTACGTGCCCTTGTTTATGTTGTTCCTGATGTTATCCAATTGCCTTCTTCCTTTCTTGGATTAATCTGACTCGCGTCTGTTGACAGTTGGTGGGCAAGCAGCATTTAACATCAATAGTTTCCTGTTAAAACTGAACAGCATCTAGATGTAGTCAGAGTCATCCTTCTAAGTCTTAAGTACTAAAACGAGACCCTTCACCATCTTAACTCACTCCAAGTTTCAACCAGTCGCACTCCATCTAATCCGATTAATAAATACGGATGCAAACCTATTTACGATGCGTAAATGTCAGACTGTCTGAGTAGGAATTGAACCCACGACCTTTGAAACCAAAGTGAAGTCCGCCGTACTGACGGCTGTAAAACAGTGTAAGGAATGATTTTTCTTTGTATGTTCATCCACACAAAAACCAACTTTGTAGATCACAGCCTAAAAGCAAAAATTGTTTACCTTGAATAAAGAGCATTACATCCCGAAAACTCTATTACTGAAAGCTTGCATATTCATTCTTGTTCTTGACATAGACAATGTCTCTTGTCTTGTCTTGACCTTTCAGTAGAAGACAAGACTCAAATTTTTCCTGTCTTGACCAGAACACTCTCCTATTAGTGTTTCTTCTGCCAAAAACAAAACTTGTTAAGGATTCCTGCCAAATTTTTGCCATTTGAAGGCGTGGTATTAAACACCCAAGTTAAACCTATAGAGCGCATCTGTCAGCACAACTCCAATCTTTTATTTAACGTTTGAAATATTGAGGTGCGTTTTTAGTATTGTTGGTGTATTTATCATATAAAAATCCAAAACTGGTAGAAAGGACCGCCAAGTTTCGAATGGTTCGGCCCTTCAAAGGAGTGATATCAACACACCAAAACATTCGCCAAGTTAATCGCACCGACTAAAAGTTCGAAGGTTAAATGAAAACTAGAACATTGCTACTTTCGTTAACAATGTTCAAGTTTTCATTTAACGTCTAAAGTATTATTCGGTGCGATTAAGTTGGCGAATGTTTTGGTGAGTTTATATCACTCCTTTGAAGGGCCGAACCATTCGGAACTTGGCGATCCTTTTTACCAGTTTTGGTTTTTGATATATCACTTCTTTTTTTTTTAATTGTGTGTTAGACTCAACTCAACTAGCCTGCAGATGTGTAATAAAGTGCCAGGTCAACAATACCTTAACTGGCTATTTTTCTAATATTTTAATTTCATATTTCACTCCTTTGAGAGGCCGAACCATTCTCAACTTAGTCGCTTCTTTATCAGTTTTTGTTTTTGTTTTATTATTTTTTTTTTGTTATTTACTTCATATCACTCCTTTGTGGAGCCGAACCATTCTCAACTTGGCGGCCTCTTTACCAGTTTTGGGCTTTATTTTGACATTCTGTTTTTCGTGAATTGGACGTAGGCACAATTTCTGTGGTAACGTTGTTTAGATTTGTGACGACACACGTAGTGTGAGTCTAGATGCGCACGTCTGCAGTATACACGAAGTCATTGTCCGAAGTTTGGCTGTCCAATCAGAGACGATGCCGACATTACTAACAATGTTTATAACAATACTTTCGTACTTACGTGCCCTCTCGCACCATTTCCGTTACACCCCCAATCTGTAAACCAGAAAAGGTATTCAGTTCGTATCGTACTGCAGCCCTTCGTCAAATTTCATAGCTGGAAGCCTTTCCCCTATCTCGGTATCGGTGAATAATCACCCTATGGGAATTAACATGGGGATGAGCGGACTAGAAGAAACTAGAAACTATAAGTAACACATTTGCAACGTTATTGAGAGTCGAATTTTGCATTGAAAGCTATGTAGCTGACATGCCTACACAAGTTAATTTTTTTCAGGTGGGTCATTGCTCTCCATTTAACCACAATTTAAGCTTTTGCGCCACATTATTATTTTTCCCCCAAGTAGCTGAAATGTGCTCAGCTATGCTTCAGGATATAAGACACTTACGCTCTGGCGTCGCGCTACAATGGTTTGCAATGGTCAACAATTGAATTCATGTGATGTTTGTTGCCTTACTTGGCACGACACACTAGCGTGTGTCTAAATCCATGAGTTCGACCTCCTTGTAATAAACGCAGTTGTAAAGTCGAAAAGTTACGGAAACATCATTTATGGTCTGGAATGGAGCCAGATCTGATTTTTCTTCCCTTACTCCTTTTTGTAATTTTTTTCCCATTTGGTTTCAGTTGAGCATATTCTAAAAACTATTGATTAAACATTGCTAGTAATAAATAAATACTTAAAAAAAAACAAGACAAATTACATTACGGAATGGGTAGCCCTTTTAATTTTACCACAGACCAACTTGCCATTAGTTGTTGTATAAAAACAAGCGCTACAGCGACTGCCTAGTCGCACCGGTTTTCTGTAAAGTTCCTCCACTTCCAATGTTGAGGCGCCCACCTCTATCATGCACTACAACAGCTATCTGTATTATACTAATCTAAAAGCAGTAGCCATCACAATTGTCGGTTAAAAATGTGTTAGCTTTTAGGCCTGTTTTACATTTTAGGCGTAAATGTCAGCATTTAGGCCTAATTTTAACCAGCAGTTTTAATTTCGTAAGTGGCAGCTAACGGAGATATGGACAGTATAGTATGCCTATTCATTTTTGCAACACGGTGCGCGTTCAGGCACAGTTACAGTGTTACAACCTAACGAGCAACGTAGCCTAAACTGTATAGATCAGTAGTAGTAGGGAAGTGACGAGAGAGACGCTGTTTATGAAGCCAACAGCGACTCGTAGCAACTTGACGTTGCCATGGTAACATTGTTTTATGCCATTGCCTAATTTTCATTTTTTAGGCCTAATTTTAAAATGCAGTTTTAAGTTCGTAAGTCAAAAGATAGGCCTAATGGAAAATTTGGTTCGACGGTAAGCCTATTCATTCATGCAACAATGCGACGAGACTATTTAAAACGAAGCAAAAATCCATTTGTTTTTATTGAGGATTTTAATTTAGGATTTTAATTCGACGATCAAATGTTATTATTTAATTTAGTTACGTCGAAGCAGTCTATTAGCTACGAGGAAGTAACGATGTTTTAATTTACCATGTTATTTAACTCACTTCTCACACTGAATCTAACGTTGTAAACAATGGTCGTCAATATCTGGTAGCGTTGCGAAGTTGAAAAAGCGACGGACGGACGGTCGGACGGACAAAGTCGTTGCAATAGTCTTCTCAGCTGGTACGGCTGTACAGAAGACTAAAACAAACGAATAAAGTATGGGATGGTAATAGTGGAGGGAGGAGGATGTGGGGTTGGTAGTCTACAGACAATAGGCTACGACTTGTGCATGTAAGTTGAGCAAACGTGCTTGGCCTTCTGACCACAGTTGGTCAGTCTACTCTCCAGAGAAAACCATTGATCATGGACATGATTGTGGCCTCTCATCGACCGCTCGGCCCGGACGTGTGGCATTGGGTGTGGTGGCCCCCGTCCTGTCCACTTGATGGTTCCCCGCTGTGTCCCCCGCGGGACGAAGGAACCTCATGAGGCAACGCGCATGTCGCTCTCCCCGGGATCTACGACGGCGATAAGGCACGCACTGGGGTGCTCGTCCCCATTGTCAGTTTGGGATCGAATGGTTGCCGTCACCATGAAAACGGTCAAAAGAGAATGAGAGACTGAGACCTTGGGACCAAAAGCTTGATTCAAGAAAATGAAGTCTCAGCTGCGGACGACGGTCCGTAGCCCTTGTCAGTACATTTTGGATGATTGTAGAACTTCAGCAATTTACTTGGATTCTTGTCGCACTGTCTTTTAACATTCAATACTCGTGCTGATGAGATAAAACCTTGAGGATTTAAAAATTAAATAAATAATATTTTTTTTTAATTTGACGAGCCTTTTGTCAGCCGAAGCAATTAATGCTTGTATGGATGAACCGGCTCAATTTTCAACATTACCAGATTTTTTTTAGAGAAGAAGAAATCTGGTAAAGGGAGGTGTCAGCCCGGGGATTCGACCCGGTTAACCTCCGATCATCGTCGGAGCCGAAAGATTGTCCAGAATTAGCCAGAATACATCCCACAGCCGATGAAGTAGCATGATAGCCTTTCACGCTACCCTGGCCGGCAGTCCTGGCGGGGACTTTGCCAAGATTCCTTTCCAGGGGTTTGACCAGATCTGCAAACCTCCAGCAACCAGGATGAGCTCTCTCACCGCTCAGCCACGATGACCACAAATTACAAAGTACATAGGACAGAAAGTCAACGGCTCAACAAGAGTCAAATAAATACAGATGCAAACCTATTTACGTTGCCTTTTGGACTTAAATGTCAGACTGCCTGAGCGGAGAAACGAACCCAAGGGTTTTGAAACCAAGATCGAGTTCCCACCGCTGAGCCATACTGACACGGCCCATGTCAGTATGACTCAGCGGTAGGACTTTGGTCTTAGGTTTCAAAAGTCTTGGGTTCGATTCCCCACTCAGAGAGTCTGACATATAAGTCCAAAAGGCAACGTAAATAGCTTTGCATCTGTATTTATTTAATTACAAACTATATACACAGCTTCGTTTGTGCAATTTGCGGCTTGCATTTGCAGATTGGAATTTTCAACTTAGACACGGTACTAGTACTGAGTTGACTTTGAAATTTCTTTCTCGATTTTTCTGGCATTTGTATGTTGTTGTTTTTTTTGTTTTTTTTTGGCTTTAAACAAATATTTTGATTCATTACTTACGTCTAGCAATGCTTATCCAAATAACACTTGTTAAGGATTTCCGCCAAATAAACATACTTCAGTCACAGAGTGAGGGTATGATGGCAATTTGTTTGTCTTCATACTGCAACATCTTTTCTATTTGATTTCGCGTCAAGTTGTTTTTCGCCGCTTGAAGTCGTCATAAACCCTAAGGATATCCCAAATGTTCAAATGTTCAATGAAAAAGAGGAAAATGGATTACTGCAGATTTTTCAAGTTCTCAATCAACGTCTGTAGTACTCGTAGGTAGGTTGAAGTTGGATTGATGTCACATCATAGAATGAAAAGACTTGTCGGCAATCTTAACAAATTTTATTTTGAGCAGATACCCCAAATATTTTTAGTTGTTTTCCGGTTATTTGATACCCGTGATTTGTTTTTCATTTTATTTTAAAGACGCAAGTCCAAGCCTTCTATTCATTGCGTTTTACCATGATAGCGTTAGATTTATTTTGGTTTTATAATAAACGGAGCCAGTTTCGGCTCCAGTATCATAAAACCATTTAAAACCGTGACTCATTTCCTGACCGTAACTTGGTGTCATCCATGAGTATTTTCCTGTGAACTGATGAAGCACCCGTACTGTGGCGAGAAAATTTATTGTGCATAAAGATTATTGTCTACCAAGGGAACTCCAGTGTGTCCGGCTGGTTTCTTGTTTTGATGCCTTCTACCCTTGTCTCCTTAAGTGAATAAAACCATTTGTTGAATTAACAAAATCAATTCATGCTTAGCGATAAGATTGCCACGCTACATATTTACGTACTGTAATTGTTGTCACTGGGTTAATTTTTTATTTTTTTTTATTGAAGAGCTATAGGGGCCCGAAGCCATGCACTCTATCTTAAATAAATGAATTCAAAGAATCATTATGAAATACAAAGAATCATTATAAAATAAAAAAGCGTGGACCAAGAAAGACATTATTCAGCACAAATCCGAATCCATAGATGATGCCAGAGACGTCAGGAAAAAAATAGACATAAATCGCTGGAAATAATATTAAGGAAAATGGAAATTAGCCAATAGCAAAAATCATACACTAGAAATAACGTAGTTCAGTAGGCCATCTTTATGCACTTATGTTTCGTTGGAGTGGCATGACCCAGATTCGAACCGGCTACCCAGTTCGCCTCCAGATCACTTGCATAGCACCTTAATCGCTATGGCCACATCCTCCACTGGCTTGATACCCTGGCTTATTTTCAATTTTCCTTAATAAGAGACGTCAGGAAGGATAAAAGTTGGAGGGGTGTAAACCAAAAATTTACCGACGTAATTTTCCATCTAGCCAAAAATTTATGTAATTTTTCCGACTGATTTGCCGCCTGACCAAAAATTATGTAATTTTACTGACAGATTTTCCAACTGGCCAAACATTGGGGGGAAGGGGGTGACACCCCCGTAAAAACGTCCCTGGATCATGATGCCATGGTCACCTAAACTGACCTCCCGACGCTCGACAGAACGCAATAACTCACATACGCGCGGGGGAGTGAGGAGGGGACCCAAGAGCCAGTTGCAGAGCTTCATTAAAACTAAATCTCCCTAGCAATCTCTGACAGAGAACAGACAGCATAGGACAGACAAACAAAAAGTGGAGGAGACAGACTCTTCGGCTCCGCATG
>JAHWFP010088680.1:111520-149608 GCA_023313725.1 Lithobius niger | reverse complement strand
TCCGCATGGGCAAGCAGAGGATGTGGACCATCCAAGACAAAAGAAGTAACAACGCAGGAAGGAGTGAATGACCTGTAGCCTGGACACAAGGCCGTGCTGCAAGAGTCGACAAGGCTCCTAGTAACCCTGGAGGGGTGGACGAAGAATCTATGCAACGACGTCACGACCGTTTATTCCAGCTCTCCGTTTAAAGCTTTATGCCCGTTTTTATTTGTTAAATGCAACAACCAAATATATTGTTGTTTTTGTTGTTAGGACTTCATTTCTGTCAAATTAGTGCCCATTCTACTAAAAGGATCATACCCATTTTTTTTTAGCATGACACGTATTCTCCTGATGCACTGCCCAAGTCCAAAGTGAGATGTTTTTCGACAAAAACAAGTAGGCGGTTTTGGGCTGTAAGTCTTGTTTTTGTCGAAAAACATATTAGCATGGCAGATGAGATTGAAAAGTTACGGTGGTTAAAGCAAAAAAAAAAAATGTTAAAGCGTGTAGAGTAGGATGTAAGACTGCCATAAAACATAAAACATACTTTAAAATCAATGAGAAAAAAATGCAACGTATTTCCACAAGGCATTATTCGTTCTGTAACCTTAGATTCGTTTTGTGACTGAAATTGGCGTATTGATTTATAGCTGTCGATTCAGCGGAAAGCCACAATCATGATCACACTTTATTTAATGTTCATACCATATTCGAAACCAATTCTGTTTTACCGAAAGTAAAGTGGGTATGCGAATGTGCAAAGTACAGTACGATTGCAATGCATGACGAATTCGTTACATGTAATACAAAATGACAACAAATCAAACCAACTATGGGTTTATACGATGATCCACAATAAATGCAATAATTAAAAGAACGTTGTTGTCTTAAATTAAATCAAATCATCATAAACTAGGTTTGTCCACGTTAATGGCTTCACCCATATCCGAAAAATGAGTCTAGACCTTTTTGGTATATCCTTTTGTAGGTAGACAAGCGGTACCTTCCTAAACGACCTAACAGAGCGAACCAAACGCACCACTATTGGTGACAGTTTGGCACATTCCCTGCTAATATCCGTGTTGATTCGGCTTGATGACGTCAACATCGTCAGCGACGAATCCGTTTCGTCAAAACTGTTAGCTCGCGCATGCTCAAACCTCCATCCCAGCAAACCACCTCCCTGAGATGGTTCTCAATTTGGCATTGCTCTTGCCTGGTCATATCTATTAGCCAATCCTGGTTAAATCCATTAGCTAGGTCTGGTCGCGGTGAAGGTATGACGTATCAATAAGCTGCTGAGCTCGTTGAGCTGTATTGTAGTTTAGGAAGGTACTGAACGGCTGACGCAACATCACTGCGCACGCGCCACGTCAAGTTTGGAGCCAAACTGTCTGTAGGTGGTGCGTTCTGTTCGCTCTGTTCGGTGCTTTAGGAAGGTACTGATGACCTGAACGTCATCAGCACAGAAAAGACAAGAAAAAAATTGGGCCTTAATTATCGGCTACTGCAGGTTTGATACCACTGATCGATGAAAGCTAGAATAGTTTATTCTGGATTCAGCTCACCACTCTGAGTTCGTTTTACATTTTTGATGCTAAATGCTAGAGACTCAGCATCAAAACATAAAACGACCTAGGAACGGTGATCTGAATCCAGACTAGACCATTTTACCTTTCATTGAACAGTGGTTTGAACCTGTCAAACGCATTTTATAAATATTTAGAATCTGAGTCAATAGCCGCCCATCCGCCAATATTTGTTAGCTAGCGTTCCTTTCATGGCAACGTAGACATAATCATTCCGCTGTTCAGCCGTGCATCCATTGCAAAGCGCATTCGACAACTCGGGTGCACCTCCAACCTTGAGTTGCCCCAACCTCCGGGCTTCAATCGCCAACGAACTGACTGGCTATAATCACAGTGTTGTGTACTGTGTGTCGTGCACTAAATGCACATCCATTTACGTATATTAAACTTCTGTTGCGTTTGGCGCCAGAAAAATATGTCATGGCGAGAATATCTGACCTTATGTATCAGAGCAATGCCGTTTATTTCACATTCCGAAGCTGCTGGCCACACCACTGATCTTCATCAAACATGAATAGGGAGAAAATCAGAATGAAACTAGAGAGTTACACAATCGCTTTAAATCAATCTCTTGCTATGAACGTTATTAACAAACTCCTGAATATAACCGACTGGCTCACGTTTTCTAAAACATTCAAAATTAACAATATTTCATGTTAACTGTGGTATCTGTTCCTCCCTGAGACAGGGTTGTGTTATTTTGGAAGGTGTGAGTGTGTTTTAGTCTGGTTTATTGTATTTTAGTCGTGTATAACAGAAAAGGCTACAGGGACTTGAGTAGCCGATAATTAAAGGTTCAATTTAGCTTGTACTTTTGCTGGTGAATGACAACGTACAGGTTTTATTACTCCCTTCACATTTATTTGTTCTAATCTACTTGTAGTTGGAAGTTACCAACTGCCCATGTGCTATCACAAATAAATTTCCTTCATGATGATCGGCTCACACATCACAGACTATAGCTATCACTGATCTGCAATGATTTAACTACACAACACCAACACTTTCCATCGTATCGGGCTGCCAATTATCGTGTATAATTCATCGTCTACATTCTAAACTTGAATGAAATGGGACTATAATAAGCATAGTTTCAAAATAACTACCTATTTTCAAGATGGCAATCATCACAAATTAATAGCGACCGTTTTAATTTGTTGGTCATTTACGTCCTAAAATTGATGAAAATTGGACTATAAGAAGCCTAATTTCAAAACTGGCTGATTTATTTCAAGAGGCAGCCATTTTGAATTTTTTTATTTATTGTAATTAGTTTGTCTACGTTGTAAATATGAATGAAATTGGACGATAATACACATAATTTCAAAATGGCACCTACTTTCAAAGGGGCACCCAATACAGAATAACAATGACCATGGTACATCCCCCATTTTAATTCGTTTTAATACTAGTTCATGCACGTTCAAAATTTGAAGGAATAGGATGATAATAAGCATAATTTCTAACAAAATGGCCACCTAAATTCAAGCTGTTGCCCAGTAGGCTTTACATTAACAACAATCATGGCGCATTTATTAATTTAATTCACAATGCACTACGAATATCACACCCACTAAGCTATTTTTGAAGCGAGAGCCACGAACCCATCTTAATCTGCTACTATCAGGTGAGTTCCAATGTGCGTGAGAAACAGCTGAAACATCTTCAACATAATCTCGTGTTTGAGAAACCGTTGATAGGTTTCACCATTTAGACGTGGCGCCAACACATAGGGACCTATTAATTCGTCACCAACAGTACGCGCCCAAATGTTCAGACTAAACCACTCTTGGTGTCTACCTGGGACAATGCCGCGTGGATTTTCCTCTGCCCACAAGTGGTTATTAAGGAAATTAATGATGCCATCCCTGGCAAAGCTAGCTTCATCAGTGAACAGAACTGACAAAATGAACATAGGGTCTTCGGCACACTGCTGCATAAACCACTGGCAAAATGCTGCTTGTGCCGGATAGTCGGCCGGTGAAAGCGCTTGAACACGCTGGATGTGGTATGGATACAACAACTGTTCGTGTAGAACCCTCCAGACAGTCGTATGTGACACACCTTCCATTGTTCCAATTCCTCTAGGACTGGCTACAGGAGTTGGCTCTATCCGGTCCAGGATTCGTTGCTCTACAGCAGGTGTTCTGACGGCTCTTTCCCTTCCCCTGTTGGCAGTAACAGGCTAGAATCTTCCAGTCTCTCGGTCAAAGGTCTGCCTATTTGGTACCTGCCGATTTGGGAAAGCTTCATGATAGAAGCGTTCAGCCTTTCGACTGTTCCCATTCGTGCGTCCATACATGAGGTGCATGTCAGTAAATTCCTGGAATGTGTATGCCTCCATAGTAATGCATGCAAGTTCAACTTTAAATATATTAAGAAGTTCAACAACAAAAAAGTGATGATGTAAAGCAATCTGCTATCCAAAGCCTACTTGGCTGGTTCAAATGTGACCTGAATCAAGAGAACTGCGGCGAATAAAAGTAGTTTAACGAGATGCGAAAAGAGTGATGATCAAAAGAAATCTGCTTTCTAAACCCCTCTTGGCTTGATGCAATGTGGCCTTAATGAAGCCTCATCTCCCCCCCCCCCCTTAATGAACTGAAATACAACTGATAAGCTCATCAAGATGCAAAGAAAGAGACCAATGTTTCTCAGCAAGACCTGAAATGCTGTTGCTGGGTAGCCATTGAAGTACTGTTTTCGTTGTCATTACTTGCCACAACATTGCTGTGCAGGGAACTAGACAGAAAGGCTTACTTGAGACTTTATGTAACCTGAAAAGGCAGGCCTTCCAGACTAATGGCCTTTTTGTCTTGTTTTGATGTGTACTAGGATCCATCATTAAGGTTTGTCCAGACCTTTCAAAGGACAAAAGAAGTTCGCTGCTCCCCGCCCCAACTTGTCCCCCACCTTGGTTCCCCCATTTCCCCATCCGCAAAGCTTTGAGACCTCAAATCAACATTACATTATGAAGTGATGATATTGCAAGATGGATGTGTCAATTGTAGTTGTTTTGATAAATTAGGTGGGAAGTTATGGCAAAACTTCAACGTTTTACTCCTAACTTTGAGGAGCTGTAATGAAAAACGAATGCATTTCCGGACCCATGTTTACAGGACTTTTTAGTCTTACTTTTGATCATAGACTATACACCCTGAAAGTTTGGCCAAACCTTTTAAGTACACCCTGTAGATAAAAGTCAGGGAGAGTTGTGGAGTGATCAGGAGGCTGTTTGTTCGAATTCCCTCACGTCATTCCAACGAAGCACAGTGTTTAAAGGGCAATTACATCCATTTTGACATGCATGTTTGACTTTTGGATCACTTACACAATAACTAAACACAAGAATTGCGGTAAGAATACGTTACTTACGTCCGATATAACAATTTGATTACTGCATCACCAAAACACGACACGGATATCGCCATTGTTTTGCTGGAACGCTCAGAAATTAATGCCGACAGATGTCACTTTTCGATTTCGAATCGCAGCCGATTGAGATAGCTGTATTGACTGTGAGGAGCTCAAGCGTCTGACGGCCTTAGCTGGCCGGCAGTGTAGTGGCCAGCTAAGGCCGTCAGACGTTTGAGCTCCTCACAGTCAATACAGCTATCTCAATCGGTTGCAAGTCGAAATCGAAGAGATCCGTCTGTCGGCATTAATTTCTACGCGTTCCAGTAAAACAATGGCGACCTCCGTGTCGTGTTTTGGTGATGCAGTAATTAAATTGTTATATCGGACGTACGTAACGTGTTCTTACCGCAATTCTTGTGTTTAGTTATTGTGTAAGTGATCCAAAAGTTAAACATGCATGTCAAAATGGATGTAATTGCCCTTTAAGTAAGTTTTGTTAATAGCTTAATGCATGTTTTTATCGACGCTATTTGCATTTAATTTTGCAAAAAGATTTAGGACTGGACACATCACCACCGCCTTAACATGCACGAGTAATTCAACCTATTACACCTATGCGGCACCAGGGGTTCCATTTTTGAGTTTATAACACTTTATGCCCGGGATGGCGAACCTATGGCACTCGTGCCCAAGCTGGAGCGCAGAGGCTTTTGCTAGTGGCATGCGATCCTTTCGAAAAATTAGCACGTGATGACAGATTTTTCCATACAAAATAAACGTACGTATCAGAAATTACAGCAAGGCATCTTTGATTTGCTTACACACCCCCTCTCCTACTCGCTATGAATAGTGAAGCGGGTCTAATATTAATGTGACTTCTAGCGAGTAAAATGGAAGACTCAGGAGCAACGTTGGAATTGGTAGCGTGCATAAGAATAGAAAGATGAATTAAAGAAATTGGATAACAGAGCAGATGATTATTAGCCAGGCTTATCAGTTGGCTTACTCACTGTTTCCTTTTGCGGGGGGTTGACCCTCCTGAATGTTCTTGGTGTCGACGGCCACTTACGGTCCGGCACTTCCTTGTTGATTGTCACCATCTTGATGGTGTTCGTCGTCGTTTCCATCTTCCGCATGACATTGCGCGTCAATTGGGTGATAAGTCTGTCCTCCTGTCCGGTGTTTTTCAATTTTTGCAGGAGGTACAGATGTATGACAAGATTTAGATTAAGGGTTTAAATAATATCTCTGAAATGTGTGGTGCAGTGGCAACCCGGACCACTGCACTGTGACTGAGGTTGGCGCTAATGACCAAGTTGTCGACGTGCCATTAAGCCTCAATCCACCCCCCCCCCCCCAGTTGGTCGATAATTATCGAATTGGTCGTTATTTTTTTTCCAAGTCGTTAAAAGTCGATAAAGTTCTGTTATGTCGATAAAAGGCGATAAAATTAAGTATTGAAATAAATATACTGCAATTGGCCGCATTATTGGCTGTATTTTTTTTAATATTGGTGATTTGTCGTGGTCTCTACGCGAAAGCAGTTATAAAACGTGAACTTCCGGTTTCACTTCGAAAAACGAACGAGTTGCTCTACAGCATGAATGGAGCTCGCCTTTTCGCTATACTGCTACCGGAGGTACCATTGTGGGCAAGAGGTTTTTTTTTTGGCGGGGGGGGGGGGGGATATTTCGTTCCCTGTAATCAGAAGCTGTGATAGAAAAAAAAACGAAACTTTTAATTTTAATAAGCCAGGTAACTTTATTTGGAAGGGGGAGGAATCAGCCGTTATGATAACCGTAGACCAAACGTTATCACGTATCTTGATGACTGTTGCTTGCATTTGCAGTTTTTCAGTTTTTCAGTTCGTGTATGTCTGACGAGGTCCTATTCAGTAGATATTCGGTCGATATTTTTACGATGGAACGGTCGGTAATTTCCATATTTTTATGTGTAAGGACCTCTGGCAACCCTGATATTAGCCTTAACACACAAATTAGCTGCAAAGAAAATATTACCGAACGCGATCTATACTTATACTACAATGATGACACGAACTTCCTTGCAATGTTGTTGCCATGAGAACGTTGGCATTTGCATTATTAGTGGTGTTTGGATCCAGTTACTATTGTAACCAAGTATACTCGCATGTGAACACTATCCATTCAACCACACGTTATTACCCTATTGGTAGAGAATAGCAAAACATATATCAAAATGAAGCTAAGCACGCACAAGCCGTGCGTCAAAAAATTAGCATCTCAGAAGCAAGCACAGAAGTCGCACTGATATGGCACGCGCTGCTTGTTTTGTGAGCTAATTTTTTTTTAATGGCATGTATGTAAAGAAAGGTTCGACATCTCTGCTCTATGCCCTGTAGAGACTGATTCCCTCGATAGGGTTCTGTGCCTCGGACGCCTTTCTAGCTCTATGTCTGAGATTGCTAGCTACTTGGCAATCTTTGTGGGACAAACGAGACGGCAATTAATTGTGTGCTATTAGGGCACTGTCCAGGAATGGCACTGGGCATGTTGCCGCTATCACCGGATAGAGCTGGTGTTAGCCCGTTTGCATATTGGTTACACCAACCTTAGGGTGCGTTTACGCAGCGACTCGTCTTTGCATTCTCGCAGCGAGAACTCAATCGCGATAGCAAAGGTGACATTGCCATGGTAACAACGCTAAATGGATTAGCTAAATCCGACATCGTTTGAGTAAATACTTGCTGTCTTATTATCCGTGCCAATAATATAAAGAATTCCTCATGAAGAAACAATTTTCCCAAACACTTCTGAACTCACGTTATTTGTTGTTTTCGTTGCGTGGCGGCAGACATAAAACCGCCGCCATGTTGGAATTTGAGGTGATTTCTAGCTTCTAGCTGCGAGAATGCAAAAGCGAGTGGTTGCGTAAACCCGGCCTTACTCATTACTTCCTTTTGAGGGGGGGGGGGGGTTATCCCTCCTGAATGTCATTGGTGTAGAATGCCACTTACTTCCGTCGCTTACTTGTTGATTGTCACCATCTAGATGGTGTTCATCGCCATTTCCATCTTCCGATAGCACGTCAATTTAAGTGTGTCCTCCTGACGGGTGTTTTTAAATCTTTGCTGGCAGTTCAGATGTATGATAAGATCTAGATTTGGGGTTGGTTTAACATTTCTGTAATGTATGGTGCATTGGTAATCATGACCACTGTACTGTGACTGAGGTTGGTGCTAATTACCTAGCTGTTGACGCCCCATTAAGCCTTAATCCCCACCCCCTTCAGCAACTAGGCTGCACTCTGCTACCGCTTAGCCATGGTGACCACATAAACATGCTTTAACTACTATGCTTCTGTAGTTTAATAGTATGTTATATAGTAAAACTTGCACGGCTGACCAAAATGCTGACATGCACGTAATTCTGTCATGTCACGTAATTCTGGCAATTCTGAATCTGGCAATTCTGACAGTTTTGTGACCCACGGGGATGTTATAAATGAAGCAAACCTCCGATTTATTCTTTATTTAGAGATATTATGTACCCCATACCTTACATAGGATGCAGGTCAATTTAAGCAGGGCGACAGGGGACGGGGACAAGGCGGCCAACTTGCACTAGACCCGGAAATAAATTAGGGGCCCGGGAATTTTGACTTGAGCTTTACTTGCTAAACTTTTTTACATCACTATCACTGTATTTGCGTAGAATAGTACATTATTTAAAAATTAGTTTTATGTCTTATAAAACATTGTATAGCCCGTTAATAGATCTAGAAACACGGAAAATGTGTTGCCTTCTGGGGCTCTGCCCCGGAACCCGCTGGGCGAGCTTATGACATAGCCAAAAAAAGAGGGCCACCAACACTATAGGTTGCACCAGCTCGGGGAAACCTGTCATTGGCCCTGAATTTACGTGCAGAGACGGGGCACCCTATGGGATCCATTTTTACATAGAGGGGGTTAAGAAGGTACCCAAGAAACTCCGACAAAATGCTACCTTTACCAAACATCGGGTTCTAATTGGCTGCTTTTCAGATTGTATCAATGAAATTGTTGTGTTTTCAAGATTCACTCACCCACTTCCCCCCCCCCCGAAATCTCAGGAAAAGTTAAAAGCATTCTATTGTATAGTAAATCATAACAAGAGTGACTTTATCCTATCCTCACTTTACCCTGACCCTGACCCTGACCCTGACCCTGACCCTGACTTTATCCTATCCTCACTTTACCCTGACCCTGACCCTGACCCTGACTTTATCCTATCCTCACTTTACCACGAGGCAGCAACGATTGTCCAGCCAACTACCTAATCAGGCATGACATTATCCCTAAGTCTCCTGTACCTCAGAAGACCGCGACTCTCTAGCCATCTTTGGTGGTAACAAGAATCGAACTGCTTTTACGGTTCGCCAAATTTGTATTTGTAGCTCTTGATTGTAATTGCATTTGGTATTTTTTATTGGTATTTTGATGAAGATGCGCTTATTTTCATCCTTACAAACCATTCGTGCAGAAAAGTCACCGTTTTATGACAGCATGCAAGTGGGAATAAAAGTTTCTACCCTTTTATCCTTAGCTTAACTTTGCCAAGTCCATTGTCAAAAATGTATAACTTTTTTGCTATAATTATAATTTAAAACGACAGAAAAATTCACTTACACAATTTGTATCGAACTGTCATCAAGTTACTTTAAAATTTGGCAAATTATTTAAGAAAATACATCTTAAAAAGTGGAAAGAACACCTTCATTGACTAACCAAGGGCTTAAATGCTCCATTAAATTAATGCAGTTAGGGTTTTAATACGCGCAACGTTTCCATAGCGATCGTCGTAATTTCTCTTCTTTGTTTTATAAAACAATATTAAACCAACATGAAGGCGCTAAACTCAAACGTTAAATTAATTAATCGTAAAATGTTCGTTAATAATAAAGTAATAAAACTAGTTTGTGTGCCTATGTTCATTAGTTTCATTATAGGAGAAAAATCTCGTTTCACTTTGTTTAGTAAAATTATTCTCTCTAAAGCCGAAGGTGAGTTTTAATCACATTCTTTTCAGTGTGTTTGAAGAAGAAATTATGCTGCGAAATAATGTGAATAAACTAATCAACAATCGCAATCAACACTATAGCGCAATGAATATCGAATTCACCAAACGAAATCCTATGATTCTGTTAGTTATTACTTTAGCTGTCAAAAGACAAAACGGCATAATTACGCCAAAAACATACAACTGCGTCATGATCCAACCATGTTTATGTAGTATGAAGTGTTTCGCAAAAGTTTCATATATACGTAACCTAACCTAACCAATTCAGATTATCTTTTTAATTCCAAGGTTGAATTAACGGATAAACTCGCACCGAAATCCAAAGCTGGATAACATGGCACGCTAGTGCAGACAGTTAAAGCGCAATAAAATTTCTAATCCATTACGGATTTTTCGTCAGCATATAAATAAAATTAAACGGCAGACCAAATTCATCGGCCTCATTTTGTCCAGTTCGCGAACTTTTAAAGTCAAATTTATGTTTTTGCTAATTTTTTCAACTTTGGGTGGAATCTAATTCCCTCGACCGACAAGTAGCGACAACATGATTTACCAACCGGAAGTATACATTTTTGTGGACTACTTCCGTCACCTGAGCTTTCATTATGATCTCTTTTGAGAGGTTCTGCTAGAGAATCACACCATGCAAGATAAACAGGAAGTAGTAGAGGGTCTGTCCTTTGGTTAAAATGTGATCATTAAAATTGTCTTTGATATTAAATGGCTGGACATAAAATGTTGTTTTCATCTTGAATAAATGAATGACATGAATAGAGTTAAAATTTTGTGTAGAATAAAATAGATAAATAAATATGCAACCGCAACCGCATGCCGTCTGTTAGCCCCCTTGAGTTACGTTGAATCATATCAAAAAACAAAACTGGTAAAAGGGGCCGCCAAGTTTCGAATGTTTCGGCCCTTCAAAGGAGTGATATCAACACACCAAAACATTCGCCAAGTTAATCGGACCGACTAATAGTTCGAAGGTTAAAATGAAAACTAGAACATTGCCACTTTCGGTAGCAATGTTCAAGTTTTCATTTAACGTCTAAAGTAGTATTCGGTGCGATTAAGTTGGCGAATGTTTTGGTGTATTGTTATCATTCCTTTGAAGAGCCGAACCATTCGGAACTTGGCGGCCCCTTTTACCAGTTTTGGTTTTTGATATGATATCACTCCTTTTTTTTTTTTAATTGTGTATTGATTCAACTCCACAACCGTGCAGATGTGTAATAAAGTGCCACGTCAAAAAGAAATTGGTTTTCAACAATTTGCTACTACCTTTTGCCTATAGGCCGAACCATTCTCAACTTGGTCACTTCTATATAGGTTTTTGGTTTGGTTTTAATTTTGTTGCAACTAAGTGGTTTTATTTAGTTAGATTTTGTGTGTTGATCTCATTCCTTTGAAGGGCCGAACCACTCTCAACTTGCTAGCATTTTTACCGTTTTTGGCTTTGTTTATTTTGCTGTGTTTTTACAGTTGGTTTATTTTTCGTGAATTGGACATGAATACAATTTCTTTGCAACGTTGTTTAGATTTATCGTGATACACTAGTGTGTGTCTAGGCAGGCACGTCAGTATACACGTTCTCATTGACCGAACTTTGGCCGTCCAATGAGAGACAATGCCGACAATACTAACAATGGTTCTAACAATATTTTCGTACTTACGCACCCTCCCACGCAATCCCTGTTACGCCCCCAGGCTCCAAACCATAAAAGGTACGCAGTTCGTATTGTACTGCATCCATTTGTCCAATTTCATAGCTGGAAGCCTTCCCGTTATCTTGGTATCGATGAATAATCACCCTATGGGATTTACCATGGGGATGAGCGGACTAGATAGCTAGTAGTAACACATTTTCAACGTTATTGAGGGTCAGATTTTGCATTGAAAGTAACTTAGCTGGCATTCATACACGAGTTAATTTTTGTCAGGTGGGTCATTGCTCTCGATTTCAAAACTTTTTAAGCTTTTGAACTGCATTATTATTTTTTCCCAAGTACCTGAAATGTGTCCAACTATGCTTCAGGATATAAGACACTGACGCTATGGCGTCGCGCTACAATGATTTACAACCTCGACAATTGAATTGGTGTGATGCAAACTTTGTTGTGCTGTTTGTTGCCTAACTTGGCGCGACACACTTGCGTGTGTCTATATATCAAGACCTACCCCAAAACAAAACTTGTTAGGGATTCCCGCCATGCTTTTCGGCCGTGTGAAGTTATGATATCAAACGCCAAGCTCCTTCGCCAATCTAATCCCACGGAGTAATAGTTCGATGGTTAAATGAAATAGATGAAAATTGTTTACTGCATAGTTTTCAATTATTTCATTTAACGTTTGAAGTCTTTGTAGGATTAGCTAGGGGAAAGAGCATGGCGTTTGATATCACAACTTTACATGTCCGAATAGCTTGGAGGGAATCCTTAACAAGTTTTATTTTGGGGTAGATATCATATGTTTTTGACCCGAATTGATGAAATTCATTTTTTTTTCTTAGCAATTATGAGATGAAAACATCAATCTAGTTTTCTGGTCCAGTTCTTTTTCCCTTTTTTTTTGGCTTTCGTTAGATATTGAGAACAGAGCAGTCACCTTGAGATATTGAGCAGTTGAGATATTGAGCAGTCATCTTTTTTCATATGATGAGTATTTCGTATTAGTACTGTAGTATCTGCTTGCAAACGCACGGATTTATTCAATGTTCAGTTTTGCATTGTTGCATAATAACAATGGTTAAAACAATGAAAAACAATCAATTTAGTCGTTTAGGGGTCCCTAACCACTTGACCAGTTAGAAGAAGCCTCATGAAAAGAGCACGTGTCCAGAGCAATACCTGTAAAATGAGCTAAGAACCAGCTTTCGCCAGTTTAATCCCACCGAGTAATAGTTCGAAAATTAAATCAAATATATGAAAATTGCTTACTGAGCAATTTTCAATTATTTCATTAACGTTTGAAGTCTTACTCGGTGGGATTAGATTGGCGAAAGAGCTTGGCGTTTGATATCACGACTTCACACGGCCGAAAAGCTTGACGAGAATCTTTAACAAGTTTTGTTTTGGGGTAGATAAATTCTTCCATGCGGTGAATAAAGCTAGTTCTTAGCCAGCTTTTATTCACCGCATGGAAGAATATATTTTTTGATATAAAAAAGCGTTACTAGTAGCCGGTAGTAGTTAAGTAGTAATTAGGCAAATATCAACGTTATTCACGTCGTTTTTTTCAACAAGAAAACGTTAAGCTGTGTCACTAACTGTGACTTTTATGTTGCCTGGTGACCAAATTCTCCCGGTTAAATAACTTTCAGCCTTTTCTGTCGCGTTGTTATTTATGCTCACATGGCTGAAAACAGCCAAACTACCTTACCTTAGTTGTAAAGACACAACGTCCAGTGGTCGCCATGCTCATATAAATTTTATCTGAGTAGGTGTTATCGTTTTCACCTTAGCGAGAGACACACTGGTGTTTGTCTTGATTAGGCAAATATCAACGTTATTCAAATCGTTTTTAAACAAGTAAACGGTAAGCTGTGTCATTTATAGTGACTTTTATGGTATCAAGCGACCAAAGTATCCCTCTCAAACAAGTTTCAGCCTTTTCTGTCGCGTTGTTATTTATCTTCAGATGGCTGAAAACAACCAAACTACCTTAGCTGTAAAGACAACGTGTCTAGTGGTCGCCATGCTCATATAAATGTTTTATCTGGATATTATCGTTTATCTTGGCGGGCGACACACTAGCGTGAGTTTTTATCTATATTTTCTTGTGTTTTCAGCACAAAGTGGTCAACTGTACATTTTCTTTTCAAAATTTTTAATTTTTAATTTGTATTTTCCGTGATTTGGGCAGTTTGTCTGCTTTTATCGGCGTTCTCTGTGCCGTCGTATACGCAATGTTATAGGCTGCATACGCATGTTTACATGTTTGTTTCCTTGAAAATGAACTATGAAACGTCGGGTTTAGTGTTTAAATTTGTGCAATTTTAGGCTAATTCGTTTCATTATAATGAAGCGATTCTTAGCAACTTTTATTTTTTAAATTAATGCTTCATGCTCATTAGCAAAACCTTGTAGCAAAACCTTTTTTTTTTTTTTTACCTAGAGTGGTCAATACATTAACAACAAGAGAAGGAAAGTTAGTTTTGAAAATTAAAGTAAACATCTGCATATAGTAGCACTCCAGAAAGAGAGAGAGAGACTGATGGCGTGCTTTTGCTTTATATCAGCTTCCATCCGGATTTCGAAACCATTACGCCGTTTCTTTTCCATCCTCTTGATAAATGATGACCCTTGTGTCGAAGCGTCACTCGTCGCCCATTCGCTTCCATGCACGTGGGGGCTATTGTTCGCTGGCGGGCGAAAGCAGGCCTCATTCGTGACCCCATCTCGACAGGCAACGTCCAAGGGGCGTCCTCGTTAAGGCCAATCGTTAATGTAAAATTCATGTTTACCAGGGGGCTGACGGGACTGATGGCAGACGAGGGCTTCATCAAGAACCCGGAGACTTTGAAGTCGTCTGAAAACCAGGCGCCTCTGAGTACGGTACGAACCTCCCCCGCTACAATAACACAGGCCCCCACATTCGAATCGGATTCCATTGAACACTAATGGAGTGCGAGCGTGCGAGCGGCACGACCAGCCTTCGATGTCCTTTTGGGTTACTTGGTAGTAATGACCGATTTCAGCAGCCCTCCTCTGATGCCATGACGACCCACCAACGGTGAGGGAGGGCCTGGAGTTGATGGGATAAGGGGGAGGAGTACATTAGATCAACCATGTCGAACCATCATGGGAGGGAAAGCTGCCACTGACTCGAACAGGTTACACAGCACCAAAGGACCAATGTTTTAATTATGAAACCCCTTTTAAAACGAATGACCTTTTTAAAACGAATGAAGTAACACTTTTGCAAAATGGCTGCTTGAACAAGGAACATAAATAAGAATGACAGTAACGCCACTGAACATATTAGTAACACTGGAGTAAGGATCAGTCTATAGGTGTTTTACAAGCTTAACTTTAAAAGCTCACAATTCTGTCATAAGTGAATTTTTTTTAACAAACTTGAAACTTAGCCTTGATTAGCGAAGACTAATCTATTGATATAACAATGTTGAAATTCGATCTAGCCAAATTGGAGAATCGGAAGCACATGAGCAAAATAGGCAACTTCTTGTCCTTCTTGTTTTCGTTCAATTTCTTCTTCAGTTGGTGTATACCTTTGGTTGATCCTATCAGGGCAAACAACTACTCCTAAACTGATGGGAATAGGCTCAGATCACAGACAAGCCTTTTCCCTTTTCGAGGTTGTTTTAGTTGAAAGTAAAAAGGTAGTTTAGGAAAAGCCAGTGCATACTTCAAGAAACAAAGCCATTTCTGCTGTTAAAAAAAAAACAAGTTCTAAATGTAACTAGGGCCGCCACCAATACTTGTTGACATACAGGAGCAGAGCGTGAACTTAAATCTGGGAGTGCAACGGCAGTTTCCTCGTAGTGAAGGGGAAGTTGCACCTACATTGTTGATCCTCCCTCCCCGACTCCGTCCCTCCTTTCCCCTCCCTCCCTCCCTTTTCATTCCCTCCCCTCTTTCTCTCCTTCCTTCTGCCACCCCCCCCCCTCCCTTACTCGTTCCTCTCCCTTCTTTTTTATTTTTGTACTGAATCCTCGGCAATTTTTTTTACCCGGATCGTTTCATTTTTATTCTCAACTACGAAACAATTTTTCCATCATTAATTATGCGGTTGCATGATTCTCGTGAGCCTGAATTGTTGATCCTGAAAGGTGTTGCAGTCTTTCTTTGTTTGTACAACTCATTATTCAATGTAAAATTCACGCTATTGAATTAACGCACACCAAAAAACTATTTCTAACGATTGGTTTCTTACAATTTCTGATTGATTTTTTTTAGTTAACATTAATTTATCTGCTCACACGATAGCCTAGAACCTGCCTCACTTGCTAGAACATAAAAATGAATCCTTGGTTACCTTATACACCTCCGAGTTGCTTCCTCAATCGATGGACTGCGTTCTACCACCTCTATACATATATGAAGCTTTGTTGCTTGCAAAGAACTTAGAGCTTAACCTGAGGATCTGCGTATTTCGGCCGATAAAGAGGTAGTTATAAACTCAATCCATTAACTTTTACGTTATCTCAGCCAGCTGTGGTTAATGTAGTTAAACTTCTTACTTCAAGTAGGTGTAAAACGGGACCTCAACGACATCCTTAAAGGCCTTTTATTTACCTTATCATATTAATGCATTCCATGAAAAAATATTGTAGTAAAATAGCTATTTAATGGCCTAGGTATTGTTGTTTGTAGCAGCTATTTCAGTGATACAAAAAGGTAAAAGTAATGGTGTCCTGTTGCCGTAACGACGGCTTCATCGTCCTCCTGCTGCGACTTGGCAGACCGTTTTAACAGCCCACTGGCAACGTGGCATGTCAGCCTGAAATGCACTAGCAAGGGATTTATCTGTATTAACACCGTCGTATAACTTGTCACGTAATTAATCGGGTTAGCGGATTCCTCCTTGAATTCCTGGAGCGTCACATTCCTGGAGGGGCTTTGCACATACCCACTGCTTTTACGTAGACGTGGTGAATTTTTAATCGCTGGCGGACTGAGTTTGGCTAGGCGTAGAGTAGCTAGCACATTCCTGTCCGTCCATTCTGAGATGCTCAGCCCTACGTAAAGCCGGCTCTCAGCCCCACATTTTATGATTCCTAGTGCCGTGCTATAACTGTCGGGGGTTATACCAACCAGCGCCTTCTCGGCCTTCCAACTAAAAAGCCAACATGCAAATCTGGAAGTTGTGGCTTTATTGCCGAACACCGAGTCCCTACAGCGAAGCCCTTCGCCGTCATGATGGGGCTGCGAAGAGAAGCACTAAACGGTTTTATGCCTCACAAGTCGAAACGGGCAGAAACATGAATAAACTCGCCGCAACTTAGATTTAACACGCTGCAAATCCATTTTGTCGAAGCAAGATGATATGAAACTCAGCCCTACACTCTTCTTGTCGCAAAACATCCCTCTCTCGGACCCTAAAAAATAATCCGTCTTGGTGAATTTCAAAAACACTGATTTTAAAGTCACAACAGTTCTTTGTGTTATATAAAGAAGAGATAAAATATTATGCTTTAATCGGATTTTTAATGGTATTCAGACTGTTAAAATAATCGTTTGGGTAATATACGCCAAAACCATTATTTTTTCATTTTGTCTCTTTACATAGATATAGTTGGTTTTTTTTTTTTTCCTTTTTCTTTTTATAGTGTATCAAAACTGCTGAAGTTTATTACAATGGCTCGGCGCAAACGAAAAAACGACAGAACTCTTTCAAGCTGCATTGATGGTAATTTCAAACATGTGGTTTTAAGATATGATGGGGAAATAGAGTTGAAATTTGGAAGGAACTCTTTACATATTTTCTAATTTTGGATTTTCGTTTAGCCTCATGACAGAAGTTCTAGAAATGAAGACACGTTGCCGATGTGATTGATGACCACACTCAAATTTTGAATAAAATCACTTCAGGTTGATACGGATGCCATCCACAGTAAATAAGAAGTTATATTACTGTAATACATTGATACACCCTTTCGGTACCGGTGTCTTCGAACAAGGACATCAAGTGTTCGGGCCAAAAACTAAGTCCCTGCGCGCGCCTCGAGCTTTGTGAGGGGGCCCCGGGGACCGCGAGCAAAGCAACCTGCATCAGCCCAGTAGTCAGCGTCCTCGCCTCCAAACCAAGTGAATGCTGGGTCGAATCCCACGACCCACCCGACTTTAAAAAAATCATCAGAAAAACTCAGTAGTGAAAGGGTTAAACTGAAAGAAGCCCGTCCTGGGGGGGGGGGGGGTTAAAACGTGTGATTTTGTCCGTTTCGTGTATGTTCATGCTTCATCAAAGTAAGTTTGTTTTAAAGTCATCATTTTGCGCATACTGGCTAACAAATATTGATTTTCGTTCGCTTCGCTCACTCAATCAACGCATCCCCCTTACCACTGTAACTTTTCTAGCTGCCGATTTCTTTGCCCCCGAAATTAACAACGTAGCTTATAGTTTGGTTTAAAACTATATGCGTTTTGCTTAAACACGGGTTGTTTCATTTTACCTATAAACAATAAACTGTTTGGGAAAGACATAACACGTGCACGAAGAATGGACCTGGTGCCTGCTTATTGGCGTTGTTCTCTAATCCAAAAAAAAAAAAGGGTTTAACGAGCGTTAACCACTCCTGGTCATCTGCCCGAAGCCCTAAGGCCCTATGTCTGCAACAGCCAGATTCCCAGGCGGTCACCCACCCAAATATCAATCCAGCCCAATGCTGCTTAACTTCGGGGATCGTTGTTCTCTAATTAAAATTTTTAAAACAGTGGAAAACAATAAAACTGATCGTTTGGTGTTCCATACTTCGGAATGGCTCGACCACTTGAAAAAGCGGTCTCTATGAGAATGAAAGCCAAGGAAATGTCTGGCTTAGATCTTCGTTCAGATTTTAGGTGGGTGCAGTAGTTTTATTAAAATAGTGGCACACAAGAAGAAGAACAACAACAAGTAAACAGTTATCAAATACACGTGTGGTTGCCTATACTTTTACTCTTGCACAGAATTGCATAATTTTTGGTGTAAATATGCCTTCAGCACTTATCTACTATCTGGCCACGTTTGGTCGAAAAATATTGAATAGGTATTAATTGTTTTAGTTTGCTAGAGGGAGGACGTCAATCATATTTTGTACGGGGCTATCGTCGCGTATGATATATGATGATGAGCTACCGATAATTTCTTTATGGGTTTGTGACTGAAACCAAGCTTGACTGCAAAGAACTGTAAGGACCTGGGGCTCATTAGAAAGTGGGGAGTTTTTTGGCGGCTTTTGGCCCCTTTGGCCGGGGCTGGGTTATTAGTCTTAGATTCGCTAGCCTATCCCCAACAAGCACTTTACCTACAAACTGGTGTAGAAAATTACAACAACTATATTATATCTCTTCTGCTATAGCTTCTTCCTGCATTATAGGTATTTGTGAACCCCATTAAAGAATTAATTGCAGCGCGCAATTGAACTGAAATATGTTTGTCAGAAAGACTGAAATAAAATAAAATAAAACGTTTGTTACGATTATGTTACGATTACGATTTGGCTAGGCGGCCAGGTCAAGCGGCCAGTGGTCGTCGCGGCCAAAAAACACGGCGACATGCCGCGCGGCCATGTCCGTTTTCCTTTGAAATTCTCGGTCACGTGGTGGAAAATGAACACGGAGCAAGTATCCACGCCGCCCGGGTCCCAGTGGCCGCCGCGACTGTCTGGCCGTGGTGGCCAAGTGCAAGTTGCTACATATACCGTAAGCATTCTCGTTGGCCGCAGTGTGCGCGGGGGCCCTAACCTGGAATAGCAGGCAATACTGAGTCTTGCTACGTACATCAGCTATCATGGTATGCTTGTAGTCTTTCTGGTCATGCTTAAAAAAATGGAAAAGTAGAGAGAAGGGACGTTTTCCCCGACTGCGTGTTGAATACTAGTTAATTTTCTATTTCTTCAATACTGCCAAGTTGAATAGAAAATAAACATTTTTTTTTGTTGTTCTTATTTTTTTTAACTCTAAACAATAAAACAGTACGTTTAGTTTTTATAGCGGCTTTTAATTGTTCAAGCTTGATGCTTAGGAGCTAGGAATGATGTTAGAATGTGTCAAAATCCAACAGTTTTCATTGCAAGAGGCAGCTCCGTTATACGTCCTGGCTGACGTCAAAGTTTCGGCAAATTAGACCTCTCTAACCAATACCCTTCGCTATCCTCCTAAAAGTGATATGAAATCCGAAACAAAACATTTTTAATGCACGACGAATTGTACATTTTGCTGCATCATTCGATTCCTCCGTTCGTCAGTAACTTTTCCGTTTAGTCACAATTTATTTTTAATTTGTGTGGCGTTCACAGTTTTATATCGTGATATGTCTTAACAGGGCGCGAAATTACCACTGGTCCACCGGACAAGGCTGGTAATGTTTTTGGAGGTCCGGTAGTTTTGAAAATTTACCGGCCCTCATGCCCGGTAGCAAATTTCTAAACAAAACAGCTAGTGATCTCTTTAAATAAAAAATAAGAGATAAAATCCTAATAATAAAATCCTAATTTTAACGGACTGCATCATTATTTACAGTAATTATTAATCAAAAACTTCATCAAAACAAGGGATAGTTGTGACCAGCTGACGTTGCGATCGTAAGCCTTAGTCACTTCCGTAAACGCAGGAATAAACCGAAAAACGATGACGTCACTGCTTGGCAAGCAGTGACGTCATCGTTTTCGGGTTATTCCTGCGTCATTCGCATGAAGAGCCTCTACTGCATTTCAAGCTAGCTATGGCAACACCGAAAAAAAGCTGTGTAGGATCGACGTTTTTGTTAATTTTTTTAAATGGTGCATAATTCTGACACAGATTTATCTGGTGATTTTTAATTTAAGCTAGTCATCTCGTTAAATAAAACATTGAGCACCATTTCGGAAATTGAAGTTAAGATAAGGATAATTGGTCCCAATAGGGTCTACGTAAATTATTTGTAACTATTGTACATCAGAATTGTAGATCAAAATTAAAATGCAAAAGAAAAAAATTCAATTTAATTTTGAGCCAGTAAATTTTCTGGAAGTTCAGCATTTTCAAACAGGCGCCAGGTCAGGGTCCTGTAAGAGATTTTCCTAAAATTGCGCACAGCTTTAAAAAAAAAAAGGTATGGAGCGTCTAGAGGCTGTTGTATGCGTGAGCTTGTCTATCAGGAATCTTCATGAACGGCGCGATGCGAAATAAATTATGTATCACGTCTTTTAGTTGTGCATTATTTCTGATAAATTTCCGTGAATAATTATTAGAATTATCGCCCGATTAACGACGTCTGAAAATGTTGGTGTTTCTTAGTCAAAATCTGCAAAATCCCTTACCGAATATTTTATTGATTTACTAACTTTCTAGCAGGAACGGGACATACGTCGAATGCTTGTGGAAAATTTGAAATTAAAGGGATATACCTTCCAGCGCAATTTTTCTCGATCCTCCACATCAAGTACGGCCCCAAAGATCTATTTACTTACAGTTAGTCTTTCCCTTGCTAAAAATCAGTTTTAAAATGTGGCGTCTAGGAGATTTTCTGTTGAATATTACTAACTTTATTTACGTTCGTCCGAAACATAAATGTTGCATCGCGCGCCTACAATGACCTTGGAAGTTTTATCTGTGTGTGCGCAGTATTAAATTTAATCGTTTGCTAGTAATTATTATGAGATCAAAAATCTAATGCAGTAAAAATTGAAATTTATTATTCCAATAGATCGTCAAAGCAAAATTATAAGACACTATTCTATAAAATTATAAATTGTGATTTTAAAATACAAGAATCATTCCGGTTTTTGACGACACAATCAATGGGTTCACGCTGGCTGGACTATTAGGCGCAATGCCAATTGAGACAGTAGCTACGTTTTTCGCTGCGAGGAACGACGCTACCGTCTCAGTTGACTTTAGCTGTGGTAAATACGCGGATGTGATCGTCGCGTGGGTGTTGTAAGGCAGGCGGAAGGTTATAAGGCAGGCGATGTGTTGGTTTAATCGGACAACAGAACTAAAGGCCTCTCCAGACAGAAGAAAATTTCGTGCGAATCTATGCGTAACTACGTGCCTACAAGGTCAACATTGCAGCAATCGTGTGGTTGGTGTTGCGGTAAGGACGAATATTGAAGTCTTTTTTACACCATACTGCGACTCCGTGCAGCCGCGAGCAGCCAGTCTGGTTAGGGCTTTACTGACAGACACACGGGAACACGGTGAAGCTGCGCTGGATTCGTGCGGACCTGCTTTTCAGGGACCATTCACGTATTACGTCATCAAGAAATTGGCCATTTTCAACCGAGGACCTTTTTTTTTGCGTTTTTCCAACCTTAAAATTCTGTTGGCTGGGTAGCGGTGCTTACGTCATTAACTGGCCACCCCCTCGCCCCTCGTCAGCAATCGTTTCCAGTAGACATCTCCCCTCCCCCTTTTTGACGACGTAATTAATACTTGAACGGTCCCTTACCTACAGTATTGTCCATAGGTTCTTTTCCATTGATTTACCCTTTTTTCGAACTTCATTCGTACAAGGCCACACGCGGGCATTCCTGTAAGTTGGAGGTCCAGCCGGCTCGTACCAAGCGTTGAAAAAGCTGTTTCTTGTATCGGGTCACAACCGTTTGGAACTCCCTTCCCGAGAATGTGGTCTCTGCTCGTTGCCATCAATACTTTAAGACCTTACTCAGGGCCTCCAATTTACACATTTTCCTTAAGCGCAAGGTCTACCGCAGACTTCGGTTAACCATGGGACCACACTAGAAATAATGCAAGTAGTAAATAAATAAAGAAATCACAAGGTAAAGTGTAAATGAAGCAAGCTAGTGTGGAGGCCAAGAAGCAAAGTTGCTGTCCCTCCTTGTATGTTTGTTTGTGATCTTTAGGTCACCACTGAGAAAGATTGAACAGCTACTTAGCTCGGCTGGAGCCTGTAGCCAGTACCCGCCCCGGTAGCGCAGTGGTTAGAGCGCCCGGCTAGTAAACGGGATGTCCTGGGTTCGAGTCCCAGTCGGGGCAGTAGTCTTTTCTTTCATTCTCAGACTAGTGTATTGTGTTTCCTCACAAGGACAGTCTTTAATGCAGACTGCTTGCTTCATTTAGTGTTATTATAACAGGGAAAGTATAACCTAGTAACAACTTTTAGTGCAGCTTAAATGTTATAACACAATTACAGGTGCAAACCTATTTACGTTGCCTTTTGGGCTTATATGTCAGACGGCCTCAGCGAAGAATCGAACCCACGACCTTTGAAACCAAAGGCCGAGGTCTTACCGCTGAGCCATGGTGAGCCATACCACTGAGGCCGTGTCAGTATGGTTTCAAAGTCGTGAGTTCTGCAACGGGCACTTCCCGCCACCTTGTGGACAGTAGCTAAATGTAGCCTGATGCCCTTGGGGGGCTGCCTGGGGCCAATGGCCTTAGACTAAGGTTGCTGTTAATGTTGCTACAGCTGAAATTGTGTAAGCTACTGAATATATCTGATATTGTAATATTATTATTCTGTATTAAATCTTGTATTTAGTGGAAACTGTAACCTTAAGGTTGGTACGGGTTCTGGGTTCTGCCAATGTTAATATCGCCACTGGACGGAGGCACTGATGCTGGAGGCTCTTACGGTGGTGCCGCCAGTAGTAAGACTCAGTAACTAAGGTCTGCCATAAAAGGACCTGCTCTGCCAAGAGCTACTCACTCAGGGAGCTGATCCCACACCAGCAACACCTCTCAGACGCACGCTAGCTTAGCCAACCTCTAGAGCAGTTCCCACTGAACCCAGTTACCATCCTAAAGGACATAACCCGCGTGGCAACTGTCAATAAACTTACTGAAAACCAACTTCAAACGTTTATTCACCTTACTGTACTAAGCAACTAGCCGTCGCACAAGTGGTGCATCGCCCGCTCATCTTTAACACCCAACTAGCGTTGCAGTTCGATTCCCCGCTCAGGCAGGCTGACATATAAGTCCAAAAGGCAACGTAAATAGGTTTGCATCTGTATTTATTTGACGCACGTTGAGCCGTCGGCTGTCTGTCCTGTTGATAAAAGAACCTGCCTATCGGAAGAATAGTGTAGCTCAACGGGAAAATCCTATACTATTAGAAGACATCCGTCAGATTTACTCCAACATAGGATTATATCAGCAGCCGAAGGTTAGGCTAACGCCCCAACGAACCATATCGTACGTCTTCTGCAATGAAAGACAACATATTTTCAAAAAAATGACTACACCGAAGCCGCATGTGAAACTTTAAAATCGGAAACGTCAACCATTTAATGTTGCGCCTGACTGCAGTCTCGAGTAAGCGATTGGTTTACCGTGTAGGATTATCAATAATTCTTTCAGTGCCAGTGTTACACGGATAGCATCAGCTGCATTCTGGACTGCCTGGTTGACGTCACTGACTGTCTCTAAACCCTGCGACAACTCTTCCTGACTGCAGGATGATGGATGAGGATTAACATCGATTAATAATGTCGACAATCATTGTTGTGACATATCGCACTCTTTGATTATCCGGCTTGCGCGGCGACGGAGTTGGAATTAGCGGGCGAGGTGATGGTCGGATGGCTGGCAGTGCCGGTAGAGCTCATCAAAGACGATGAGAAGGAGAAGAATTGAGCTAGAAGGAGTTGGGATGGCGCCGGCAAGAAGCCACGGGTCACCGGTTTAATGACTCCAGACTAAATCCATCCCAAAATGAGAATCAGCGCGAAAGAGGGAGAGAGAGAGCTGAAGAAAGGGGCCATAAACATTAGGGGGGAATCGATTTTGAGGGATGTAAGCCAATCCTAAAAGATTACACGTACGAACAGCGGGATGATGGCGCTCATCTGCATGCCTACAGTTTGAAGAGTGGCACCATACTGAATAGTGTAACGTTAATTCTTCTGTTTACTTGTTGTTGGTCGGCAGTCACGGTGCTGAGGGTTTTTGATTGGTACTTAAAGAATGAGATAAATAATTTTCTCCTTTTCCGCGCTTCTGTGTTTTCCTCCGTAACGTGACGAACAGCCAATCCACAATGAGAAAATTCTTTCACAGCATGCCTTCGCATCTTTTTTTCAATGTTTATCAAACAAATTTGATAGTGGAGAGCACGCTCTGCAGTGTAGCTTAACCTAACATCTAAATTTGCAGATGGCTAAATTTTGTCTCCCCAGATCGCAAATGCATAGTTTTCAATTAAACTGTATTAACCAACTTTAAAAAAAAAACCTACAAAATTAGTACTTTGTTTCTTAATATTTATTAACCCCTTCAGTGCCAGGACGTAGCCTACTTTAGAAGGGTCGATTTTCAAAGCGCAGTATGCAGGTCAGAGATGGAAGTGGGTCACTTTTTTGGACCCATGACCCACCTGAGCTCTGCCCCACAACCCACTTGACCCACCCAAATGTGACCCACCATCCGTGACCATCCCTCGCTATGAAAAAAATAATACAGTCCTTATGACGACCTTTTATAGGACCTTTGGGAAACCTTCTAATTAAAGCTTTTGTTTTATTAAGAATAACCTGAACGCAAAAGATGCATTTCTGCCCCCACTCCTTCGCCCTCGTGCCTTAATTTTGGATTTTTAGCCTTCCTAATTTTTTTAAGTGTACTAGTAAGACTACTGAAGTGTCAAATAACGTACTTTACAACCGTGGGTTGGTGGGTTAACAGTCTTGACCCATGACCTACGATAAAAAAGTCACCCATTTGACCCACTGACCCCAGACCCATGGGTCTGTTTCACCTCAGATGCAGGCAGGTAAGTAAGATAATTAGATCTCGCAGTCTTGTCTCGGAGACAAATGCCCTGACCACTCTTCTGTGCTTTGTTCGTTTCACCAGGGTTTCAAGAAAACTCGTGAAGCTCGCTTTTAGTCGTTAGACTCTGCTTGAGTGTTTGTGCAGGCGTAAGTCCCTCTTCATAACTCAGAAGTAGTCGGATTCTTTTTACAGACAGGTTTATTCTTCAGTCACAAACAATTAGCTGACAAGCATATATCTTACACCAGTGCCCATTTCCGGTAAATCCAAACAAGCCACGCAAGGCCCACTGAGTGAGTAATGGTGCAAGCACCATTACAAAGGGTTTAATGAAGCTCAAGGAGAGATTGACTGTCAACGCAACTAAATGAGCTATCACTCCCTAAGCAAATGATGGAAGAACTACTATTTCGAAGAACTACTTTTCGAACGATCGACTTAATTTGCCTGCTTGCCGATCTCTTTCGTCATCCCGGTACAGAAAATCACAACAAACACGTGCACAAACGCATATTTATTTTTAAAAAGAATTATTAAGTCATGTTAAAACACTACTCGCAGCTATGGTGACTCCGCCGCTATTCTGCGAGATGAGAGTACAACAAGAAAACCTGATTTCGTCCAGAACATTAGTAAATGGAAATTATCTCTGGTCGGACAAGTTTTTGGTTGCCGGTTTCTGATGTTATGTGTTTAGCCGTAGCGAGTGTGGTATAGAGCAGCGTCAAGTGACGTCATATGGCTACAAGAGAGATACCTGCAAGGGGCACTAGATTGAAATGGTGGGTTAAACAACGGCACTTCTAGACAAGCCAGTGCTTTGAGAGTGGACTTCGTAGGTTTAAAAAACCGTTGTTTTCTCCAATCCCTTGTAATGCTTAGGTTGTAATAGGAAAATAAAGATTCCACTTGCTTAAAGATGTCAGCAACTGCCAACAAATCGACAAAAATCGCGCGTTTGAGGCCTAAGAAATCCAGTCTAATAGCATTGGCTTCAGTAAGACGCTCTTCTTTTCCCCCACCAGTGCACCTTGCAGCTAACCCAGTTACTGGCTCCACCATAAAACTGCGTCGTGTCACTGCCCTATAGCGCGAGCGAGGCACGTAATTTGGAAAAAGATGACCATCATTTTCGTGAACAGGGACCTTGATTTAGCCTAATTTGCAGATTTTACGTGTTGTTATATGCAAATTATCTGCGAAAGTAGGACAAATCAAGGTCCCTGTTCACGAAAATGACGGTCGTTTTTTTTCCAAATTACGTGCCACGCTCACTGTGGCTAAACGTATAACATCAGACACCGCAACCAGAACTTGTCCAGCCAGAGATAATTTCCGTTTACTAATGTTCTGATCGAAATCAGGTTTTCTTGTTGCGCTCTCATCTCGCAGAATGGCAGAGTCGTCGCCATGGCTGTGAGTAGCGTTTTAACATGTTTTAATAATTATTTTTGAAAATAAAACAGCGTTTGCGCACGTTTTCGTTATGATTATCTGAACCAGAACGACGAAAGGGATCGATAAGTAGGCGAATTAAGTCGATAGCGCGAAAAGTAGTTCTTCCAAATAATTACCCAAATGATTGCGATCCTTTATTTAGACACGGTTTTTGTTACATGTACTATGTATGCTTGCTTTGCGTAAAACGAGTTATGCAAAGAAGGAGGTAAATCATCTGGTTCACCAATCGTCTAAATACATAAATTGTGTTTGGGTGAATAATTACTCCAGAATTTCGCCTAAGGCAAATTTTTGTCTAAAGTAGTTAGTTTTAAAGAAAAATTAATTTTAAATTTCAAACATTTTACGGAAAAGTTCTGTGGAGAATATAGACGTAGAGAATAAAGTAGAGTTGAGAAAAAATATGCAGAAGTCTAACTGGAAACGATATACACCAACAAAAAAATTTTACTTCCAGTTCCTGAAAGATACAGAAAATCATGTCAAAATGTTTCAGATAAAAAAAATGCTACCGAGAAGTGAAAAAGAAAACGAAGTCATATTATCTAGCCACAAATGGTAAAAAAAAAAACAAGAATTTCATAAAGAAATACATAAACTGCTTATGCAAAAAGACGCAACATTATTATTTTTATAGACGAAAAACAAACCTCTCTATTGGGCTAAAGTTTACATGAGGCACATACTCGATATCCCTACGGTATTGAATCCAAATGGCTCCAACACCTTCCGAAATAATGAGGCAGTTGGCTTTAGAGCGGGGAAATGTGTTAAAACGACTTAAAACAGTAGATTTGTAGACCCACAATCCGTACATCTATGCGGTGTTTGCGTTCGCTTGCAGGGCCGGCAGGGCACCTTATATTTTTTTTCGTAAACAGTTCTGATAAGCGGGTTGTTATTGTCAGTTTCGTGGGGTTTTGTGTGGTTTTGTTGTTATTGTCAGTTAGGTTACGTTAGGTAAGTTTGGCGTTTGGCATTTCATACTGAGGTAGTTAACTGGTTGGGGTTTGGCATTTCATACTGGGGCAGTTAATTGGTTAGGTTATGATAATGATGATTTAACGAGTTTCCGCAATTTGGGATCAATTTGTAGTGCCTTCCGTGAAAATTAAAGGTAGGTTTTCTTTCTCTTTTTTCGAATTTTGAGCCATGTGCGTGAAGGGAACATGGGAAGAAAACAGGCTGTCGTCGGATTTTTTTTTAATGGACTAAGAATTAGCTGCTGAGTAATGTTTTCCTCTTCCATTTTTGGGACAAACGCACTATCTGCCGTTTCTTAGTACTTCGCGGAGGCACATCAAGATGTTGCAATTTCACGGTGAATCAGTCTTACTGTTACTGAATGTCTGGTCTCAACCTTTGTTCAGGTGATTTGGACTGAGAGCACCGAACCACCCTTGCAGTGTCGTTCTGAAGAGCTCCTGGTGTCTCTCTGTTTGAGGAATATAGCCAGAGGCCACGCAGACCCAGTTTGCAGGGTCCTACTGGATTATGCCAAAGTGAGTCCCAGGATCAGAGGGGCTCTTGGCGTAGCTGGGCACGGTATGACTCTGTTACAGAATGCAGTGGACCATCTCCCACTTAGTGTAGGGGGTGCCAGTCCATTCAGTCCTTGGGCTTGGTGTCCGGAACTGGCCTGTGTGTTCCAACTGCGTGGAACTGATTGCAATGTCTACTGTAACGCCTCCTTCCAACGGACGACCTGGGAAGGTGGAATTGGGGTTGTAATACCCGCGATCAAGCAGTTTTTGCGACGCAAATTAGGGCAGTGTGCTCGAGCACCATCTGCGATCTGATTGCGATTTCGGTGGCTCTGGATGTGGCCCTGGATTTAGAATTGCCATCATTTACGATTCTTTCTGACTCCCTATCGGCGATTCGTGTGATTCAAGGATCGATTGAAAGGCTTGATGTATCCGATCCTCTTGTCTTTTCAAAATGTAAAAAGTTGTGGGCGGCGCTACAATCTGGTGGGGTTGCGCTGCGATGGGTCAAGGGCCTTGCTGATATACAAGGCAATGTTCAGGCGGATGGGCTGGCGAGGAGTGCCTTATCTGCTTGTGCTCCAGAGTTGACGTTTGTTTCGTCTGCCAGGACTAGGAGACCGATCATTCGTGAGTTGTTTCGGCAAAAGTGGGAGGAGGAGTGGGGCGTCGCCACGACTGGGTACGCCCTCTTTTGGCTACAACCAGGTTGTGTACTCGCCATGGCTCTTGACAGTCTCCCCTTGTGGGCGGCTCGAGCTTTGTCCAGACTACGGACGGGCCACTCTTTGCTTTCCGCTCACCAGTCACAGCTGGGATGGGTTGCTGCGCCGGACTGCACACTGTGTCAGTGCGAGGAGACTGTTGACCACTTTCTATATTTTTGTAAAAAGTAAAAGGTCCAGAGGGGCATCATTGCAGGGTGGGTTGAGACGCACCCAGGCTTGCCACATTAAAAAGACTCCGTGCAGTCGCAGCGTATGTAAAGGCTATGGGGGTTCGTCTCTGATTTAGTGGTTTGTTTGTGTGATCTTTCTGCTACCCGCAGTGTAGCCGCTAGGGTATTACTCGGAGTTGTACGCAGCGGTCATGTGCATTGTGAAGTGAATGGGGTAGTGTGTGTGCCAGGCCATGGTGGATGTTCTTGTACACAGTGGTGTAGGAGTTTGGACCTGTGGGTTTTTTGTGTTTTGGTTAGAGTTGGATTACAGTTTGGTTATAGTTTTGGTTATAGTTTGGTTGTGTTTTGGTTATGTCGTTGTGTTGTAATTTATCTCTGTAGCTGGGCGCGTGGCAAACGGCCAAGGCCTACAATATATTGAAATTGAAATTCGCTTATTGTTGATCCAGACTGCTTTAAGACGCATTTTTTCTCTTCGCAATCTTGAGAGAGTTGGGCCTGTTCATACATTTTGTCGCCATTTTGTTTAGGGATAAATTCTTTTTCCTAATAATGTTTGCAAGAGACATTTAGCCATGCCATAGGTAAATGTCAAGCAGCAATGTTGATCTTGCATAGTCCAGAGTTCATCCATAGGAACTTGTCACCTGGACAAATAAGTAGTGGACAACTCGTCAGTTCTGTTGTGTAGTGAGGAGAATTATTAGAATGAGTGAAAGATGGTACGGAGTCCAAGTATGACGAAGCAGTTCTGCATCAATAAAACCGACTAGAGAAAACGGATCAGCCGTGAGTTGCCTTAAACGAAGTAGAACGGTAGAAGAAGACTGTGTTCCACCTTAGTTGAGATGATGACGCAAGAAAATCAATAAACTACAAAATCGTAAAAAGCTTGTCCATTTCTGTAGTCATTCCAATTGAAAGCACGACATCTAGTAAATTAAGTCACACTCGTACGTCTTATGGAAGGGAAGATTCAAAGCAGTAATATGACCTACGGATTCTTAGTCCGTGGACGTCTCGTAACACACGCTCTACTACATGCTGTCGTAACTTTGTCAAACGCTACTTTGCAGCATGGATTACAACCCACACGAGGGACGGCCATGGCCAGATGTTGGCAAATTCATCTGTCCGATTCATATATAGATGTTACTTCACTCCTAAGTTGGCAACGACGTCGGATATCTCCTATTCAATTTGCAAACATTTTCAATGTACTATAGTGAAGCTAAATAAATATGTACAAATCGCTGTACACTATATGATAAAGGAAAGAGAAAAATAAGCCAAATAGCGAAAATCATACACTAGAAATAATGTAGTACAGTAAACCACCTTTATGCACTTACGTTTCGTCGGGGCAGCATGACCCGGATTCGAACTGGCAACCCAATTCGAACCCAGATCACTGACATAGCGCCTTTATCGCTATGGCCACTCCTCCACGTAAGTGCATAAAGGTTACTAATTGTACTACGTTATTTCTAGTGTATGATTTTCGCTGTTTGGCTTGTTTTCCTCTTTCCTTTACTAGTGAAGCAGTCGCAAAGAAGTGTTAGACATTTTAATAATAAAATACAATTTGCTCACCTGAAAAGTCAGCGAGACGGGACAGGGTAGGGAGACCCACCACTTACGCCCAGCCTCCCGGTGGAAAAAAAAATATTAAAAGATAACAAAAAGCAAGCTGTGAAAAGCAAACCCATTATTGGTTTTAGTTCATAGGCCGCAACAAATGCTGGCTAAAACTATCCTTGTTCAACCCACGTTTAAACCCTTCCACCGACGTGGCAGAGACAACCACCTCGGGAAGGGCATTCCAAACTGGCACAAGAATTTTGGTCCTAGAATTAAATCTTTTGCAAAAAAAAAAACAAGCTACCAAGACTCTTAAACTCGGCCGGCTTCCTTTGTAGCTTGAATGAAATCCTGCAAGGGGAAACCATCCCGAGTCTTGCTCTACTACTGAACACCAAAAAAATGAGTCTTTCCTCATTTGGCATAAGTTTATCGCAAACAACTACCCACCCATCCCAAGTTTTGACTCGTGCTTTAAAAAAAACATTTCACTCCAAAACGAGATTTCGACCTTCCGCCAATGCTGAAATCGATTTTGTGCGAACAACTCAGATCGAGAATGAAATGACTGGAACCGCCTTCCATGTGTTGCTGGATGGCACGAGTCTATCAAAAGCATCCTTCAGGAGAAAGGAGTTCGTGTCACATGCAAACCTTTGCTAATATTTGAAGGGTATACTCTTCCCCATTCTGCATTCAAGCTAGGCACACGATCAAAGGTTCCGCTAAAGTAGGGAAACTATTGCTAACTCCCAAATGATTATATGATACGAATCTTGCATAATAATATTACGCTTGATTAAGAATTGTAATTAGCCGGAAGTGATGTCACGTCCTCGTTGTTTAGTCCTCTATATAGCTTTATACGCAATGCTTTAACATCCTGCATTGTAATGGGGAGCAGATGATAAGGTTTTAATTAAATGGGAACCTTTGATGACAGAAATTGCTATTTTGAAGAGTGTTTTTATTTACGTTAGCACCTTTTTAAAAAAAAAAAGAGCTTAAAAGCTTGGAAACCCATCCTATGGAAGCTTACTGATTGGCTTCCTGTTCGTCGCTTGACTTCTATACAGCAGACGGTGCCTTTTAACTGAAAGATTAATTTGACTGAGTTCAGGATGGTCAAGAAAGAAAAATTGACACCCTGTGCGTGAATTTAGTGCCCATTCCTTGTGATGTCGCTTGTATACTTTTAGATAGGAGATCCAAAAATATGTTCTCCATCATTGATGCACATTAAAAATATATTTTGTGCAAACAACACAACAAAACCATTCGAAAAGTTAGGATTGGACACGAACGTTAGATATCCTTCCCCAACATAGCAGATGTTTGTGTTGTGTTATTTCCCCATAGCAGCCCTAAAGTTCCCCAAGTGATGACGTCTCTCTAAGACGAAGGCAGAACATATTTTTGTGCTCTTGCACGGTGCAGTCACAAGGACGCAGCCAGGTACGTAAGCAGGCCCCCGTGAACATGGTAAAATCATGGGGCGTGACCTAAAATAACGAATACTATTATCGCATACAGGGCCTTCGAAAACCCCAAGCCAAACTCAACCAACCTCAACCAGTCTGGAGGCAGAGCGGAGTTTGCTCTTGGGCATTCTGTGTGTAAACGGTACCAAACTGCATCCAGATGGATGAGTTTGGATTGGTAGTTATCGAAGGCGCCCATAGAGATAAATCACGAATCGGGTTTTACAACTTACGATAAAGTTCGATCGAAAAACACAGTACGATTTGACCAATGATGCACACTTATGAAATATTACCTCAAAACTTGTAATGAATTTGGGGCATTTGTATACTGTGGTATTCTGAATTTCTAAACCTCAGCGTCATGGGGGGGGCACATTTTTTCTTGGCCCTGTATGCAGCCATTTCTACAGTTTGTAATGGTCACTTACGTTAATTCCATTTTAAAATTTATTCAAAATAAAAAACATAAACCTTGATTTAATACTTCATTTTTATTTTATGTTTTCTTTGGAATGTTAGGTATAAAATTTGATAACTGTCACTTTGAAAAATGTACTCATTTGAAAATCTCAAGGATATATGGACCGTCCGACATATCCTTGAGAACAAGCCAATGAGAACAAGCCGTTGACTATTATAAAGCATGTGAGAAGTAGAAGGCTCCTCACCTGTTTAGAGCTATTTGTTGTACAATTTTGAATTGTAAGTAGGCGATGATTTTGCACCAACGTAACTTCGTCTTCTTGAACAACAATTTACCAGACATGATCAATGCATCGTTTTACGCCCAAGTTTTTCTCGACCAATTCCTGAAAGGCGCTGTTTATATAGCAACCCAGCAGCAGCAGACAAGGTACAACTGTATGGATAACAGTCTGCTTTGAAAAAAAAAAAAGAGCCGAACAGTTGAGTAAAGTAAACTTTAAAAAAAAAAAAGGTGCTAAAAAGAACAATCGAGTCAGAAGGGTCGATTCAGATTCCATCGCATGGCATAGCACAACCGTGGAGATGACGCGTGAATGGATGGACGAACGCTCACGCGCACAGTGTCATCATTATTCCAGGAAAGGGACGAATGATCCCTTTCGTGCCCTCCCCTACCCCGTTTATCCCAACGTTTGGTCGTAAACGGGTTAGGGACATGAAGGTATAACGACCGTCTCTCCGCTCCAGCCACCGACCGTCGACGTGAAATGCTCGACAAATCTCTAGTTCTGACAGACGGACAGAGATTCTACGCGGACGCATTTGCAGCACAGGTCGAGTGGCTGCCGATCAATCTCGTTATCGAATGAAAAAGAAGTAGTGGAGGAGGGTGAGGGACGCATGTGGGATGGGAGGAAAAGGAGGTGGCCTCTCAGTGAGTGTGCATTAAAGCCTATTGGCCTTCCTTGGCTCTCAGTTCGGCTTAGGTAAACATTCCAACTCATTTACGACGCTTTGTTGGCCAGCGACAGGTGGTGAAGACGGGCCTTTCCACAGAACCTATCCGATCAAGCTGACTGGCGAACGAGCGAGCGAGCAGCTCTCCCCATTGAGCTGCCAATAATCGGGAGACTCAGCTGGTGCTGCTGCTGTCTCTTGACATTGGCGTTTCCTAGCCTACGCCGTTTTAACGCGAACGAATTGGATTTGAAAATTCTGCAGCATAGGCCTATGTAAAAAAAAATTAATTTCTATATTTTCACTTTGTTGGTGATCGATGCAGACAATTAGATTATGTCTGAAAGTTACGTCATTCCATCTATGAAGCCGGCAAACGTAATGAATAGAAAATACTTGGTTTGACACACCGGTCATTTTTATTAAGTCTATAATTATTCAGTATTCATCTAATAATAATAATAATAATTTACTTTCCCAAAAGGGAAAGGCTAGCTTGGTTCTCGGATCTCTGAAAGACTGTCTTCTGACAATACACATTTCTGTGTACTAGCACAGCCAACACACCTAATTGTGTTCTAGCAGCACACAGTTTGTGTAGCGGCACTGCATAAGCTTTATACACAAGAATGTGTTCTGTTGCAACACAAACTGTGTACTGCTAGTGTACAATTCGTGTGTTGGCTGTTCAGTTAGCTGTGAAAAAGAATCAAAAAGGTAAATGTATAAATAAACACCCAATGATATGAAAATGTACAAAACAGAAACTAAAAGAGGACTAAAAGAAACTAATTAGGGAGGTTTACACTAAATACATAGGATCATATGCAACATCCTCGCTCTTATCTGTGGACCTCAGACTACTTATTGACATTTTCCGTCGTCATTAGCTCTTTTGGGTTCTGTAAATGTTAATGATAACGAATGTAAGGACGCTGAATATTATTCTATTTATGTTATAATGAGGTTCTGTTTTGCACTAAAACTGCTGTGTTTTAGTCCTGTTCCTGTACCAGGCCAGTTACTTAACTGGCAGAACTTCCTCTGACCGCAGTAAAGTCTCAAATTTACGATGATACTGCAGGGTAATGTCGTATTAAAACTTCAGTGCACAGCTACAACCTGTCAATAAGTCCCGTTCTAAAATGGTAGCATTTATTTGAAGAAAACGTGCAAGAAGTTTGTCAGTGGCAACGTAACAAGAAGTTGATAGTGAACAAATCTTTCGAAATCATGAGTTATATTCCGAATTCTGGAATGATACCGAGTACAAAGCCATTGGAACCTTTACTGATTGGGAATACAATGGGTGATTGAGAAAAATTGGCTATGATTAACTTCTACACCCTAGATGATTCCGTACGAAAATATCACGTTAATACACGAATTGAATAGTTTCTTAAGAAAAAGTGTTAGCATTTGGGATTTTCGGTTTTTCGTGCACTTCGGGGAAGAGCGTGTTGAATCTTTGTTCAGAAGTATGCGTAGGAGAAGTCGCTCTTTTTCTTGCGTACACAAATTATGTAAAAATGTGCCTAATTAACTATACTAATCGGAATAAAAATTTGGATGCGACGAACAAATACAATTTTTTGTGTGAATTACGTACGTACTGTTAGAATTATTAAAATGTGTAGATTTATGTACTCGCACTTGAAGTTACTGCAAGCAGCCCCATCACGACTTGGCTGTGAGTGAGCAAACAGCTTGATATTGCATCATTATTCGAACAACTGATTTACCTGGCTTGTTGCCCCGACTCATGCCAAGTACTTTATCTGACAACATCCAGACAGCACTCCAAATGGTTCAATATTAACGCCAAGTAATTCATCCGGACAACACGCCAAGCGGTTCAATATTAACTATGCTAAATAGTTCATATCATGCATAGCTAATACTAAACTGGTCAAACAGCCTTAAGTTTGTCGCTGCCCAACGTTTTATAGCGAGTACTCGACATTAAAGACAATCAACCCAACACCGAATGAACCACTCTCCCAATGGTTTGAGCAATGTTAAAGTCAACGGCTAATTGTAACGTATCGGTAGATACAGATTTTGGTCTGTCTGTTCAAAGCTTTAGGTTTTAATTTGGTTTTACTGATGGCCCAAATTAAGGAAGGGTATTGGGCTTGATTTGCTAATTTGGATATATTTAATATACCCTAGACCACTGATTTGGCGCAGGATTTGCTAACTGGAAATTTTATCGACGCATTGAAGTTTTGAAAAATAAAATTAGAAGAAATATACCAAAATACTACATAATATTAGAGATGTTTTGGATACAAACAATAAGAAATTAATGTATGAAACTTGTACAGTGTGTCTCAGAAACCTCGTACCAGATTAAGTACATCCTTAAGACTTGGATACGGGTTCCTGATAATAGCATGGTCGTATTGGAAGTCACCTACGGCGTATCCGATACTATCCAAAATAGCCTTGGAGGTCGTATTCAAGGTCATCCAATTTGTATCTCCTAACCGCAAAATAGAGACTTAAAATAAATTAGAAAGTTGTGCTACTGGATCGTGCAACTAGTACAACACAGGAAGCAGAAAAAAAATCGCATGCAAAACCAGGAAGATATTGACGAAAGAAGTTGGGTGGTGCAGAGAAGCCATCCGTGGAGCAGCACGAAATTCAGAAATAGCTGAACCATCAAACGAAACAGTAACAAGGTTAGCATTCTTGCCCGGTTTTGGTAATACCATAAAATAAACGCCAGTAACGAATTTAAGGCAAAAGGGCCGGGTGGGCAAGCCCTGATAGGCTTTTTATTTTTACTTCTGTTTAACCAACAGTCGACTTTTCCATGTGCAACGGTAGTTTCCACTGCCTTCCATATTTAGTCATACACCCTAAGCTAGGATTCTAGTGGGCCTCACTTCTCTGATGCTATGGCTCCATATTATGTATCATGTGTATCCTTTATTATTCATAATGTATTTCAATCATGCTATGTACCTTTATGCATGGTCTTGCCTTTGGAGATCAGTGTTCAAGATGGCTCAGGCCTTCTTGTTACTGGGGGTGACAGAGGTGGCTAGCGGGGTACCAGGGTATACTACAGGAAGTAATTTGCACCGCACCTGTGGTGGGTGCTGGCTACAACTCTTGGTATAAAAGGCCCTGCTGCCCCTTTGAGCTTCCTCTGGGAGCTGGTCCCAAACCTCTTGCAATTATGCCACTCAGAGTATAACCTAGAGCATCGGTTCTGAAAGTGTGGTCCGTGGACCAGCGCCGGTCCGCTGTGATCACCTAGACAAAAACATGAATTTACCATGAACGCTCAGATAAACAAACGCCCACTGCTACAATTTTCATCAGAGTTTTAGCTAGTCTTACATTCGGGTAAACGCCCATCCTTCTAATGTAATCAGAGGATGAAAGTAAGGAAACTATTACTGTAAGAACAATACCGCTAAAAATTGCATTCACTAAAGATGAAAAGTAATTCACAGTAAATGGTTGCAACACGCCCAGCGTTTTTGCCGCACTTGCGAGCTTAATACTTGTAGGCGCCAGGCAGTATGTGTAGGACTGTAGTTATCTACAGCTAGTCCAGTGGAAAGTAGGCGATTAGACTCGACGTGGTTTCATCAAAAAACGAAACGTACGGTGACGAAAGCAACCAAAGTTGTATACCAGGTTGATTTTAAACAAAACAAATTTAAAATATTTGTTTGGTTTATAATTTGTTCTAAGCTCACATGAAATTATAAGAAATTATAAAGCTGAAGCTTGTTAAAGTGGCACTATTATCGTTTGAAATGCGAACGAAAATGCCATGGCGCCATCTAGCGGCAGTAATATTGTTAAGCTTTATAGCTTGCTCCCTGGTGCTCGAGGACGAACCAAATTTTCACCCCATAATTAAGGATGTCGTGGCTTGTTTGTTCCATTAAAAGAAATGCTGTTATGCATTCCTTCGTTTGGTGCGAACAAGAGCTAGATAGTATTACGTAGCGCTAGTTGTTGTCAGATTCCGTTTGCTTTCTATCGGTGATAATGCCACTTTGACAGTCGTCGTGTCCTCCTGCAGGTACCCGCAGTCGAGCCAAGTATTGATAAGCATTCGAAAAATAAACAGGCTCACGTGTCGCACTAGCTGCGCATGTTTTTAAAATAAGAAAATAAGTAAATCTATGGTTTGTGACAAACCTAGATTTGAAAAGCTTTCAATGTTTCAGTCTTAACGTTTTCATAAATAAATTCGACACATCGAGAAAAGTTTGTTTTCTGTTACAGATCGAGGATTAATTCTCCCCCCCCCCCCCCCTTCCCCAAGGTTCACCAAAGCCACCAAGGTGCCGTTCCCTAGAACCTTGGAAAACATTTACTAGTCCACCATATGAGAAAGTTTGAGAACCGCTCGCTGACCTATAGCATCCTGAACCACTGATTAACATCTTCATAAGGACAGACTGCGTGGCCC
>JAHWFP010088680.1:77083-94061 GCA_023313725.1 Lithobius niger | reverse complement strand
TATATATATATATATATATATATATATATATATATATATATATATATGGAGGGGACGCCTAAAGCCAAAACGAGGTAAAAAAGCTAAATATCGGGTAGGAAGACGCCACAATAAGGAAGGGCGATGCAACGACAGCCTGTAGTGGGCCTCACTCACCTGATGCAATGGCTCCATATTACGTAAATTGTATATTCTGTAGTGATGATAATGTATTTCAGCCATGCTATGTACTCTCATGTATGGTCTTACCCTTGGAGGTCATGGTCAAGGTAAGGTGGCTCAGGCCTTGCCTGTCACCTAGGACGATATATGGTAAACTGCGTTTACCGGACTAGCAGATTCACGGCTTAAGGCGCAGCCAGCATCGATACGTCCGCTTTGAGATTACGGGATTGCAGCCGCCGCAATGATTGGCATGGGGGACAATGTTCGAGAAGCAGAAGTCCGACGAGTAGGGAAAAACACGCATAGCTACAGTTACACTGTGATACTCTTTGCAAATTTATCCTAGCACACGAAAAAAGTTTGCACTAATTTTCCAATAGCTGTTCGATTTTAGAAATTGATTTTTGCATCATTTTTAAGATATACAGTGTTTTCACATTTTTGGCAACCTGCTCAATACATATTTACCTGAACCGCACAATTACGACAGAAATGATGAATTATGGGATGTGTATTCTAGCACGATGTATTTAAACCGCAATACGGTAATCCTGCAATATATTTATTTATTTATTTTAATTACAAAATTATTGTAACCCCCTACAAAGAGCATGACAGCAATTTCAAAGTAAAACATCAATTTCTCAAATCTCATTCAGGCGAGAGCAGAGACGAGACAGGCGTGAAAGGGGTACATTAATAGGCGCTGCCATATTCTTCTTGTCTGAACGAGATTCGCAAAATTGTTGTTTTAATCTGAAATTGCTGTTATGCTTTTTATAGGGGGTTGCAATAATTTTGCAAATAAAATAAATAAATATATTGTAGATTGGCCTTCGGCGAATCACATCAGATCTCATTCAGACGAGAACCGGAAGTTGGCTGGCGCCATGTTGCGTTGTTGACGTCGGCCAAGCGTTGGATGGAAAGCAGATTGCGAAGGTTTGTAATGCCTTGTTTCTAGTACAGTTGCCACCCCCTGCTGTCACTGGGTGGTTGCTAGCAGAGGTGGCTGATGGGATACTAAAAAATGCTACAGGAAGTACCTTGCACCACTTGTGGTGGTTGCTGGCTGCAGCTCTGGGTATTAAAGGCCCTGCAGCCCCCATCAGCCTCATTCTGGGAGTTAGTCCCCTAACCAGTATACAACTCTTCCTCAAGTGTACCACTCTACCACAGCCTAACTTGAGCATCCTTAACCACTGACACCATCTCCTAAGGACAGATCACGTGGCCCTGGAAATAAACCCTGAATTTAACCATCTTTCTGGCTTACTTCCTTGAATCGGGGTTAGTAAGGATGCATAAGTGGTGCACTGCCGTTCATCATCACTACGGACCCATTGTGATGCAAGCAGCCATCTTCGGTTTTCCATTTTTCACCTGGGGTCCCAATCTTCAGTGAGTCATCAAGAGACAAGCTGAGTAGTTTGAGTATCGACTATTGTGGTAATAAATAGCAATAACTTTTTATATTGCAGTGTGGATAGTGTGAATCAGTCAGTGCCTTTTTTATTATTATTTGAAAAATTCGTTGGCGGTGCTAGTTTTCTTGGTGAACCTATTTAGGCTAGTGCTTCGACAATTTGAACTAGCATTATGTTTGCCTTAGCCTAGAGGCATAGTTATTTCGCAAGTGTGGGGAAGTGGTTGGGATACTACAGAGAATTTTTGTAGGATTATGAAAAAAAAATACAGTATAGTTATTTTAATGGTGAAAGCAAATAGAGGAAGTCGTAATTGTACATATCAGCAAGATCAATGGCGAGACATTATCTCACTCGTCATTACTGCTGATAGTGACGTCACTAGTGGAGATTCGCCCCCTCTGTAAAATTTTGAAGGCTTATTCGGCAAACAAGCCGAGTCACTTTTTGCATAGCTGAAAAAAAACTTGACTATCCTGAAGACTTATTTTATTTATAAAATAAAAGTATCCAGTATGAAAAACTGAAAGATTTACATTACACATTTTTCTATGCGTGTAATGTAGTCCGCAAAGCTGATTTTATAAAAATATTTCCAACGGCACTTTACAAGGCCAGGAAATGCCGGAAAATACCAAAAATACATCAGCTCACAGCGCTTCCCCAGACCTCCTAGCCTGGGTGGCCTGGGTGGCCTGGGCGAGCCGGCCTAAGGTCAATCGGCTATGACTTTTCGGGTTCTGTCGTTGTGGGGAGGCGGCTTGTGCTGTATCCATCTGCATCACGAACCCGAACTGTTTGGGTTATCGAGGGAGGTGGTGTGTACGGCTTCCTTGGTGGCCTCGCCTCTCGGCATGCTTAGGCTGCCACCTCACCGAGATAGACGGTGGTGTAAGCTTCCTGGTGCAGGGCCCTGGATATGCGGCTTCCGGCCCTGCATCACCCGAGTGCCGCGCGGGGTTTTCTTTTCTGGGGGGCGCACCGCCGCGACTTATTTTTGCTGTACATGGCAACTACTTCTCCTCCCTCCCCCCAAAATTCTTCCCCTCCTCGCCGCACTAGCAAGCGCCAGAGGAGGGAACCCGAGATGGTTGGGCCTGGTGCCCAGTTACCAGACTTTTGTAAGAGTCGGGACCAAGTCTCGAAGTTCCTGGTGGTGACAGGCGAGGGCCGAGATGTTACACAACTCGGTCCGTTCACTGTCCACAAAGCGCTGAAAGGGATCTGTGGTTCGGATCCGAAGAGTGTCTCTCGGCTCCGTGCTGGGGGATACCTTGTGGAAGTTGCAGACGATGGTCAGGCGAGGAGGCTTTTAAAAGCGAGTGCGCTGGGGTCATGCCCAGTGCATGTCGAGCCGCATCGTACTTTGAACAGCAGCAAGGGGGTCGTGACATGCTTTGATTTGAGGGGTCTCGGTGATGACGCCATCCTGGACGAACTCAAGTCACAGGGTGTTACGGCTGTGAGGCGTTTGACACGGAAAGGCGAGAATGGTGCCCAGCCAACTGACACCTTTTTCCTGACCTTTGATACGCCAGTTGCACCGCAGCACATTACTGCCGGTTACCTGCGCTTGAAGGTCAGGAGTTACGTTCCGAATCCGATGCGGTGTTTCCGCTGTCAACGTTTCGGCCATACCAGCGGCTCGTGTAAAGGTAGGCCTACCTGTGTTTCCTGTGCTCAGGCAGCCCAAGAAGGCGCTGACTGTGCTGGCCCGAAGCAGTGCGTCAACTGCGGTGGTCAGCACCAAGCCTCTTCACGGGACTGTCGTGTTTATGTTGAGGAACGTCGAGTGCAGGAACTAAAGGTGAAGGACGGGCTTTCCTACTCGGAGGCCCGAAAGAAAGCCAGGCTACCGGCACCGGCACTGACTCGTTCTTTTGCGCAGGTGTGCAGTGCGCCAACGCCTGGCCCAGTTAGTGAGTCTGCTGATTTGGCAGATTTACGCTCTGAGCTCAGGTCTTTGACGATGACGGTGGGCAAGCTTATTACTTTGTTGACCCAGCAACATCCATCTCTGCAGGGTCTTTTGGGTCCTTCGGACCCGGTTGCTGCCTTACCGTCGACATCTGCCCAGCCTGCAAATGCTTCTGCTCCTGCTGCTGTTCCTGCTGCTGTAACTGTTCCCAAACAGGATGGGGCTTCAGCTAAGCCTCCGCCTGCCCGGAGTGAGCCACAGAAAAAGTCGAAGAAAAAGGCTTCTGCTGGTAAGGCCTCATCACCACCCGTGAGGACGTCGCCACCAGGAGAGAAAGTGAAACTGTCGTTAAACGGCCAGCTTGCTGAGGGGTCCGTTGTGTCCCCTCAACATCTTGATACTACTTTGCCCATGGAACAGGAAGAGATTTTCTGTTCTAATTCTCCAGAACTTTTTCCTCCTTCCGAGGACAACTTCGTTCTGAACCTCACTCCATCTTTTGATTCGGGTGAGGATTCGGATGTTTTCGGATCGCCCAGAGGAGGAGTTGAGGAGAATGATTCAGTCTTCAGCCCGCCCTAATGCCTGCGCATGCCATCGTTCAGTGGAACTGCCAAAGTTATCGGACCCATGCCGAAGAGCTGCGGCTGCTTTTGTCGCATTGGCGACCTCTGTGCTGCTGTCTACAGGAAACCTGCTTTAAGGCGTCAGATAATCCGGTTGTTCGAGGTTATTCTGTCTACCGTCTGGATGCTGACCCTGTGCCGCGTGCACATGGTGGTGTTGCAGTGCTGGTTCAACACTCTCAGCTGCATGCCAGTGTGCCTCTGCACACTAGGCTTCAGGCGGTAGCAGTTCGTGTTTCTTTCCATTTGGATATTACTGTCTGTTCGCTTTATTTGCCACCGGATGAGGTCTTTGGGGTTGGTGACCTGGAGGACCTGGTCCGCCAGCTTCCTGCCCCTTTTCTGTTGCTGGGCGACTTTAACAGCCACCATGTCCAGTGGGGGGGACCTCATACAGACAACAAAGGGAGGATCCTTGAGGAGTGGATGCAGAGGGGGTCTGTTTGCATCCTGAACGATGGAGCCATGACACACTGTAACCTGGCCACGGGCAATTGGTCAGCGGTGGACTTAGCCTTTTGCTCGCTGGCCATCCCAGTTCACTTCACTTGGGGTGTCACAGCCGATCTGCATGGAAGCGATCACCTCCCCATTGTGTTGTCCACAACACAAGGGGGTTCTGTGGCTTCCAGGCCAGCCCGGTGGGCGCTTAAACGTGCTGAATGGTCAGCTTTTGCTGAGGCTGCTGTATTTCAGCGTGCGGTTGAGGACTTTTCTGATGTGGATGAACTTTCCACTCATTTCGCTGACGTGGTCCTTGCTGCTGCTCATGCTACTATCCCGCGTACGTCCACTCAGCCGCGGCGGGTTCCTGTTCCGTGGTGGACACCTGCTTGCGGGCAGGCCATTCAGGCACGCCGGCGAGCGTTGCGTGCGTTTACAGTCAGTCCAACTGCTGACAACTTTGTAGCCTTTAAGCGCTGTCGTGCCCGTGCCAGGTTTGTCATCCGTGAGGCTAGACGTGCTTCGTGGGCAGTTTATGTTTCGTCGATCACGCGCTCCACGCCTTCTCAGCAGGTGTGGCGGAAGGTGCGCCAGATCTCGGGGAAGACCGTGCCTTCCCCGGTTTCACAGCTGAAGGTGGCGAATACCGTGATCTCTTCTGTGCCGGATATCGCCGACTGTCTTGCGTCTGCGTTTGCGCAGGTTTCGAGTGATAACCATTATGATCCTGGTTTCCTCAGAATAAAGCGTAGTGAAGAGGCTCACCCTCTAGACTTTCGCTCCGACGGGCTAGAGGAGTACAATTTACCGTTCACCAGGCAGGAATTTGTTTCCGCTTTGTCCAAGTCGCATGACTCCGCCCCAGGGCCTGATGATGTTCACTATCAGCTGTTGAAACATCTGCCTCTTGCCTCCCAGCAGTTCTTGCTGGAGATGTTCAACCGTGTGTGGGCAGAAGGCTCTGTTCCGGCAGCGTGGAAGACAGCAGTGGTCATCCCGATTGTGAAACCGGGCAAAGACCCTACTGCTCCTTCCAGTTATCGCCCAATCGCTCTGACTAGCTGTGTCTGTAAACTTATGGAACGGATGGTCAGTGAGAGGTTGGTCTGGGTGCTGGAATCACGCGGATTCTTATCTGCGTCCCAGTGTGGCTTTCGACGTTTTCGGTCAACCATCGATCATCTGGTTGCCCTTGAATCGGATGTGAGGGAGGCTTTTCGCCTGCGTCAACATCTGGTTCAGGTTTTCTTTGACTTGGAGAAGGCTTATGATACGACCTGGCGTTATGGGATTCTCCGTAATCTCTATAACTGTGGCTTGAGGGGACGGATGCCACTGTTGCTTTCCGCTTACCTCTCAGGCCGTTCTTTTCGTGTTCGTGTCGGGGCGGCTCTTTCCCGCCCGTTTGTCTTGGAGAATGGTGTGCCTCAAGGAGGTGTTCTTAGTGTCATCTTGTTTGCTATTGGGATCAACCCCATTGCTCAGCAAGCTGCTGTTCCCCAGTCATTGTTTGTCGATGACTTCGGCCTGCGCTTTCGAGCAGCTCGCATGCAGACCTGCGAGCGGCAGCTACAGCTGGCGATTAACAAAGTCCAGACCTGGGCGGTCAGTAATGGTTTCCGGTTTTCTCCGGACAAGATTGTGTGCATTCACTTTTGCCGCCAACGAACGCTGCACCCAGATCCTTGCCTGTACTTGGGGCAGGCGCAGATTCCTGTTGTCCCACAGGCACGTTTCCTGGGTCTGGTGTTCGATTCCAGGTTATCTTGGCTTCCACACTTGCGCCAACTTAAAGACAAGTCTTTGCGGGCACTTAACATCTTGCGGGTTCTGTCGGGCACTTCATGGGGTGCCGATCGCGCTGCCATGTTGCGCCTCTACAGAGCCCTTGTCCGCAGCAAACTTGATTATGCGTGCATGGTGTATGGTTCGGCTAGTGACTCGACTCTCCAGATGTTGGACACTGTGCATCACAGTGGCCTGCGTGTGGCGACTGGGGCATTTCGAACTTCTCCAGTGGTCAGCCTCTATGCTGAGGCCTCGGAGCCACCTTTGGCCATTCGTCGGCGACAGCTGGCCATTCAGTATGCTGTGCGTTTACGTGCTGTGGAATCCAGTCCTGCTTGGTCCATGGTTTTTGGGCCAGACTTGCGAGTCGGTAGACGCAGGGTGGGTAAGGGTGATTTCCGCGATAGGCTCCAGCAGTCCTGTCAGGAGATAGCCTTTGAGGTGCCCAGCGTCTTGAGGCTTGGGGGAATGCCAGTAGGCCCTTGGCTTGTCCCAAGTGGCATTTTCATTTTCGCTCTGGCATCCCTCCCGAAGGGTTCCACTCTACCTGCACGGTACTTACAGGAGTTCCGGCGGCTGTGTTCTCAGTACGCCGGTTATCAGCGGCTGTTTACTGATGGGTCGAAGTCAGACGCTGGCGTGGCTTGTGCTTGTGTTTGTAAAGGAGTGACGGTTGCCCATCGCCTTCCATCAGGGTATTCTGTGTTTTCTGCAGAGCTTTTGGCTCTTGGTTTGGCGGTGGAGTGGATCCTTGGCCTTCAGGGCACGCATTTCATTATATTTAGTGATTCCATGAGTGCCCTGGAGTCCTTGGCGAATTACAATCCTCGGAACCCCTTGACACAACGTGTCCAAGCTTTGCTTTCCCGCTTGCCTGGCCAGCGGAAAACGGTGCTTTTCTGCTGGATCCCGGGCCATGTTGGGATAGGTGGAAATGAGCAAGCGGATTCTGCAGCAAAAGGGGCCCTTTCTGGCCCTCTCGGTAGGGATCTCAGGCTTGTTCCCTCGGACGCTTTTCCAACTCTGCGTCTGAGGTTACATGCTTTTTGGCAAGCCTCGTGGGATGGACAGGACGGTAATAAGTTACGGGCCATTAAAGGCACTGTCGAAGAGTGGCACTCAGCGTGTCGCCGCAGTCGCCGTGAGGAGGTTGTGTTGGCCCGTTTGCGAATTGGTCACACCCGACTTACCCACTGTTTCCTTTTGCGGGGGGTTGACCCTCCTGAATGTTCTTGGTGTCGACGGCCACTTACGGTCCGGCACTTACTTGTTGATTGTCGCCATCATGATGGTGTTCGTCGTCGGTTCCATCTTCCGTATGACATTGCGCGTCAGTTGGGCGATAAGTCTGTCCTCCTGTCCGGTGTTTTTCAATTTTTGCAGGAGGTACAGATGTATGACAAGATTTAGATTAGGGGTTTGGATAACATCTCTGTAATGTGTGGTGCAGTGGCAACCCGGACCACTGCACTGTGACTGAGGTTGGCGCTAATGACCAAGTTGTCGACGCGCCATTAAGCCTCAATTCCCCCCCCCCCCACCTCCTAGCTGTTATTGCTTTCTCCCTCCACATCATTCGGCTAAATGGCTAGTGTTGCCCCCTCAATACAAAACCCTAGTTACGCCACTGCTGCTGAACGAATTAATTTTGAGGAATGAATCCGTAAGAGCACTGCCCTTCAACATTTTTATCTAAACTAGCTGTTTTTGGTCAGTGAAATGAATTTCTGGACAACAACACTGCTATCGGTTTGGGACTCGCAACAAGCTTCTGGCGGTGTTTGGATAAACACACCCTAACGTTAAGGACTTTATCGCACGCCAAAGTTTGACGGAAAACAGTGTGCACGTTGCTTATTGATCGATTTGATTGACATAGCAGTTTAGCACTGCACCCTTGCGTATTGATTAGTAACGATGAGCCTGCCACTTTTAGTCTCAAAGATCAACACGGCGAAACTTGAGAGGAGGATAGCCTATGTCGTTTGACACTCGCTGCCTCCACTCGTTTAAAGGTATTTTTTTTCATTTTTTTTTTCTTGCTGGCAAATGCAGTGGCGCGGCACCATCAGGCCTTCGTCGATTTTGGTGTAATTATAATGATTTTTCAAAAATCTGGCAGCCATCCATATCGAATATTGGAACTGCAAGACGCTCGAGGAAATAAGGTTGAAGTTAACCAAACGAAAGTGCAAGAAGTGCAAGTGATGAAAATTCTGTGACAAGTGGGAGTTTGTGTTCTGATTCTGAGAAAGTCTCTGCGTCACTTTAATGTTAAGTAAAAAACCTGCGTTCAACCACTTTAAATTTAATCTATGATTTAGACCCTACCAAAACAGTTTACAATTATCAATAATTTAAAACAGGAGGTAAAGTCATAAGATCTCGGTTAATATAATTCTGTGGTTAACATAAATGGCCGTGTCAGTGTGGCTGAGCGGTAAGGGCTTCGGTCTTTGGTTTCAAAGGTCGGAGGTTCAATATCCTTCTTGGGCAGTCATACATTTCAGCAGTCGCAGTGCAAACCTTATTTGTGTTTATACATATACTAGAGGAAGCCCGTGCTACGCACGTCTGGTCTTGAATGCTGCACCGTTTGCAACACTAGTACGGTTTGGGTGCTCATGTGTATGTCCATGTTTCACCGAATTAAGTTTCTTCACTGCAAATTTTGTGTACACTGGCTAACAAACGCTTTCATTGAATTACGTTTGTTCAATCCAATTTTTGCGCACATTGGCTAACAAACACTGATTTTGTTCGCTTCGCCCACTCAATCAGCGCATGTTGTGACTCAAATCACTGGCTGCACGCTCAAGCATCATTGCATGAAAAAATTGTTGGCTAGCTAATAATGTTTTTTTTTTTTTGCTTACTGAAGTTCGTTGTACCCACAGGTGGTGTTTGATGTGCCGTTTACAACACTGGTACAGTTTGGTCGTTCAGGCCATGTGTATATCCATGTTTGACGGAATTAAGTTTCGTCCATCACATTTTCGCTTCGCTCACTCAATCAGCAACCCCCGGCACGACGCAGCCCCGAATCCTTTTCCAGACACTGACATTTAAATATTTCTATAGGGAAATAAATAAATACGCTATTGCCGAACAAAGTTGAAACCTTAGAGCACAGGCTTTGACATTTTTCTTTTCTAGGAGAGGCAGAAAGTAAATCGCCGGCGTGACAATGCCTCATTATTGTTTTGTTTTCACTTACATAGGTCTTACTGTTGCTAACCACTTTGCAAGGTAGCAATGCTAAGCGTCGTGCTTCGCGTTGATTGTTGCTGTCCACTTTGAAACGGTTCAGTTCAGCTCTGAAAGCTCGCATCTATTAAAATAACTGAAAAAAAACGGCTTCGCCGTTTAGAAAAAAAGCAGAGCTCATTTCCCCATACTCACAGCTGTGAAAGTACACGAATAAAAACGAATTAGAGTTCACTCGAGCACAACGAACTATAATTTGAACTCCAATTCCAGGGAACAAGGAATGGTTTTATTCATTGGTTATGTCAGAAGTCTGTTTGTACGTGTTTTGGATTTTCGTTGTGTTTCATGTGAGTGTGTATGCTGTATTTTGTGTGCGTGTTTTATTTGTGTTAAGTATCCAACCGTTTTGTTTGTTTGATTAGCGATGAACATGAATACGTGTGTATGGAGACTGGCATGTCCCAATTCTTGTTCCCTGGAACTGGAGTTCAAATTATAGTTCGTTGCATTCGAGTGAACTCTAATCCGTTTTTATTCGTGTACCTTCACAGCTGTGAGTATGGGGAAACGAGCTCTAATGCTTTTTTTCTAAACGGCGAATCCTTTTTTTGTTCAGTTAATTTGTTGGCTTTTTTTGCTTCCATTTTATTGTAATTGCTACGGTCTGGTCTGTCATGTGTACGGTATGTCCACTGTATACCCAATTTTGTTTGCGAAAAAACGAAACATTAGAAATGCGTATTTCTGTTCAGGTTCTGCCCAAGCTTTACCCCATGTTTGTTTTTTGATAGCAACACACTAGCATATGTCTAGAGTTAGCATCAGCTGATGGGTAGTTGATTCTGCATTGTTGCAAGTAGATGCAGTATTATGGCAAACAATCGTGGAAACAATTCAACTAGCTTCCGGAAGCCTGCATCGAAGAAGTAAATAAATCATTCAGTCATGTCGGCCGTCCAATTTTGAGGCCTTAAGGCTATAGACTTTGCACCATGCAGTTTAAAACTGAAAGATTAAAGCGAAAACCAAGACCATTTCATTTTGGTTCTCGACAACGATTGCATATATTTAACGGAGCCGCAGCCCGAAGCTACTACGACAATGTTACTTTCCCCGTGCCCGAGCATCGTTGCATCTTGTTCGAGTAAGCTACAATCCGATCTTGTGCACCTTGCCTATTGTTTAGACGAAAGTTTGAACTCCATAGCACGTGGACCAAGAATTGTTCAACACCATACCAAAGCTATAACACGCGCACGAACACGTGCCCCAAGAATGTAAAACGAATCATGTGCTTGTTACTTAAAAATTTGAGTCTTCATGGTAGTAGCCTTGAGTTCAACGATCCTATTACGTAGATCATTAATTTAAACCCTTCAAAATCAGTCTAAAGTTGTCGATAATTCAAAACAAAAACAAAGTTACAAGGAACTGGTGAAGACACTAAATACTGTTGGCCATTGTAACACGTCGATCACTGGGAAAATCGTTAAGAAGACGGACCCTTGGCCTCTACAGGTTCTTGATTGTGCGACGTCATGAACCTCCGTCTCATCAGGGATGCCTGTGCCCCCCCCCCCCCACTCCCACCTCACCCCACCCCACCCCCATAAATGGCTGTGAAGAGTGTTCCGTCCTCTCCCCCCGCCCCAGCCAAAAAATATAATTTATAGTGTTAATGTACAAATTGTGTAATTGTGTAATTTATTGCTGTGGCTTGTAGTTAAAAAGAAGCGAGTGCCCCCTAAACTCACAGTAAATTTAAATTTAACAACCCTAAAGGGAGTCATTTCCTGCGTTTAAAGAGTGAAAACAAACCAAAAGACATTTTTAAAGAAAAAAAATTCCCTCCACCCCCCCCCAAAAAAAAATGTTTCCAAGTAGTAATAAAGTGCGCATCACGATTTAATGGCGAAACAGGAAATTGTACTGCAGCATGATGTAATGGCAGCACTTCCGGTTTGAAGACTCGAAACCATTGATCATCAGTCCCAGGCCAGTTTCGGTTTTGTAAGACGTGAAGGTAAACATTTAGATTGTGCTTGCATCAATTCTGACCATACCATGGATTTCCATATGGGAAAAAGTAAAATAGACCACACTATGAATCTCTATAATTTAAATTAAATTAGTCACAACATTTAATAGCTACACCATTCATTGGCTGCCCCACACCTACTTATTCTTTTCATTTTGGTCTCATGTGCATTCAATTAAAAATGTATGCATGATAAAAACAGACGACAGTAGGAGAGAGGAACCAGGGTTAAAGATATTAGTGATGTTTCAAGATCCTTAGTCATCAGAAGTCACCCTTAGCCACTGTACTATCGTCAAAAATTTTAAACCTGATAGCTCCACGCAATGCACGATCTTCAATTTACAACAGCAAACAACCCTACAATGGCGGATAAATAAAATCTAACGAAGAAACAAACAAAGCATCTTTCTTTTAAATTTTATTTGCATTTGTAGACGAACAAAATTGCATCCGAAGTATGCTACCAGCATGTGGATAATTTCCAATTCTTCATGACTGAAATCGATAAATGTTCCATTCTTTTCCAAACGAACAAATACGTCAATACTTCCACATTTTGTAAACAGTGAAAAATACAATACGATGTAACTCTCTTCTCTACAACCCAACGTATCAACTATCAAGACGCATGCTGGCATGTCGCTGCTACGTTGTGAAGCGGGAAACGTTAGCATCTGTCTTTATCTGGAGCAAAAGTTTTATGGACTACAACGAGCAGCAGGATAAAATACGTGCGTACGACAAAAAAACGGCTGAAAATCTGTTGGTCAATCGGGCATTTCGTCCCTATAAGGGCGCGTTTACGCAGCGACTCGCCTTTGCATTCTCGCAGCTAGAACTCTATCGTGATGGCAAAGGTGACATTGCCGTGGTAACAACGCTAAATGGATTAGCTAAATCCGACATCGTTTGAGTAAATACTTTCAGTCTTATAATCCGTGCCAATAATATAAAGAATTCCTCATGACGAAACAATTTTCCCAAACGCTTCTGAACTCACGTTATTTGCTGTTTTCGTTGCGAGGCGGCAGACATAAAACTGCCGCCATGTTGGAATTTGAGGTGATTTCAAGCTTCTAGCTGCGAGAATGCAAAAACGAGTGGTTGCGTAAACGTGCCCTAACGTACGACAGTGATTTTGGTTCTTCGGACGACTCATTCTAGGAAAAACATGCTACCAAAGATCGTTGATTTTGTGTTACTGACTGGCTAGCTAGTTAGAAATTAGCTACTGGTGGCCCGGAAGTCATATTAATTTCAATAGAATTTAAGAAGTCGATTCGGAACATCTTAGAAGGCCTTACGGAATAAAAGTTGCTGTAAAAGTGATATTAATTCTCCACACCTTTCGTGGTTCTCCACAACAATTTTGGGTCCTTGGGTTAGTGAGCTAACTGGCGTGTGATTGTTAAATCATTGTTCACAGCTCTAAAAGTATTGTTCGGTATTGTTAAAAATATTGTGTGTCTCGTGTTTCCGCGTTAGTCAGTTACGCAGAAATGAAGCACTGTAATGGCGTAATTTGCCTTGCGTAACTCCTCCATACTACCTGTTAAGTTGAATTGTTAATGCTAAATAAAACCGCCATAAAGAGTCAACAAACAAACCAAACATGAGAATTATTTATCTGGAATCTTCAGTTTTTTGCAAAATTAATCCTTGGCTCCTTTTTGCGAGTAATTGGTTATTTCTACTTTGTGTTAAAAAAAAATATTCGACTACAAAATCAAAAACCCCACACTCATAAAATTACAACATTGCTTACCAAAAGAACTGATATCGAAACAAGAATCAGTGCCAGAAATTACCAAGTTTTAAAGTTCAAGTATAAAGCGTCAACAAAACCTTGCAACCAAAGACGTAAAGAAACCACCACATTACGTGCTGTCACACCATATATCTAGCTTGCGGAACTCTTCCATAATAACTGTAAGTTGCACTGTTTCTGCTAAATTACAAAAATCCGCCGTACCCATCAACAAACTGCATGAGAACTATCTGAAATGTGCATTTTCTGTAGAGGTAATACTTGGCTCCTTTTTGCAAGTAATTAGTTATATCTAGGTTGCATTTAAGGAAATTATTCGACTTAACAAAATCTGAAAACCACAAAATCATAAAATAACATCAGTTACCGACTGATATCGACGCAAAATTCAATACCAAAAATATTTAAAGTTGCATTGTTAATGCATTGTTATTCTTAGTTTGCTTTTAAAGAAATTATTCGAACACAAACTCCAAAAACCAGAAAAGTATAAAATCACAAAATCAGTTACCAAAATAACTGATACCTACACTGAACAAAATTCAATATGGTACCGAAAATATTTTAAAATTTAGAAGTAAAACTTTAACAAAACGGTACAAGCAAAACCCTAGAGAATCCAGAACATCCTAAGTTACAGAAAATCGTGTTACGGCGCAGCTACCAAAAGAGCAAATTCTGTAAATTGAGGTAAGAACCAGCTTTATTGGGCAAATTGTTCGATCTGTAGCGAGCGCAGCAGAAACGTGTCGTGCCAACAAGAACAAGCCAAAAATGAAAATCACGATTCCAGCTCAAGTCCAGATCTCCAATGTGACAAATCGGAAATTAATAAAAGTTCGGATACATGTTCCCCAAGTCCAACAAAGCTTGTATACTAAATTAGAGTGGAAAATGTTGAAAGACAGCAGAGAAATTAAGCATCGAAATTAAGCAATGTTGCCACTAAGTTAATTGTTGTTACAACTGTAGCTGTTTTATTATTGTTTCAAGCTCACAAAGTGAAATAATACAACAACATAGAAACAATCAAGCCATCATTTAAACAATCAATTTCATCGCTTTAATAAAAACAATTTTCAACAATTTATACTCTACACTAACAGCTAAAATACCACACTATTACAAAACAAACGCGAAGGTTTGGTGGGCTTAAACCATGCGCAATGGCTGTTTGCCGTGACGTCACCATGAGTTAGCCAATGACGAACGAGAACAACGGCTGTTTGGACTAGCCCAGTCACGTGATATGCTCGTCACAGTAAACAGCCATGGTGCGTGGTATAGTACAGCCCTACAGTTAATTCAGGGTTCCTGCGAATCATAGGTAACTTGGAAATATCCTGGAAAATAATAATTAAATTCCGTGACTGGAAAATGCTTCAAAGTCTTGAAACGTGGTGTCATTGTACCCAAAATCTTTAAACATTATTATGATAAAATTCAGAACATATGCTTATTCGACAAAGTAAGACACTGCCAAACCATTCAAGTTGAAAAAAAAGTAAATACACAGCAATGTCCCAAGTTTTAAAATTGCGTTGATATGTCTGATGAGTCAAAATTTGGCTAGTTGTTGATATCACAGACTTCAATGGCTGAACCACGGGGATTTATTACCTACAATTTATTGTTTTCGGTTTAGATAATTCTTACCGCAAACATAATTAAACAATCTGTAGTCTTCATATTTCACTAGAGGTTTCCTGGCCAAACCAGACTCACAGTTCATAAAAATCAGCGTTTTTAATTTTCAGCACAATACCAAAATTTGTGTGCATGTTCACAATCAAAACAGAAAAATAACAAACGAAAGGGACCAGTCCTGTAAAAACTAGCTGGGTGCCGCCGTATTGTGAACATGGCGACACCCAGCTAGGTTTTACAGGGCTGGTACCTTTCTTTTCGTTATTTTACTTTTTTGATTGCTTACAAGGCATACATGAAAATTAAAAACGCTGCTTTTTATGAATCGTGAGTCTAGATTGTTTAGGAAATTCCTGGTTGAATATCTACTTTCACTCACAAACTGGTCATATTGCCGTAGTCTTCAGTGGCCTGATGTCCAACATTAAATAGACCTAAACTTATGTATGACTAAACTCATCACTTGCTGCAGAATCAATGATGTTATTGTGAAGCCAATATAATCATCTCTAGAAAAAGTCAACCACGATGAAGCCAGTAACGTCTCTTTAATCTCATCGTTCTCATTATATAAACATCCTCATTAATTTGATTTATATTTTATGTATGCACCAACTTGTTTTTATTTCCATCAAACTCCGTTACTTGCCAACTTCTTCTTTACGTTCAACTCACACACTCGTAGCTAAAGGCTATAAGAAAACACAAAATGGAAGAAACAACGCTTAGTGTAATTCAAGCATATTTATTTTCGTAATGGCATGTCAAAAACCACAACTATTATTTACACACAATTGCGTTTCAAAACATTCTAAAAATACAAATGTTCTAAAAACATAGTTACAAAACCATATCTGTGCAAGAAAACAATAGAATACCGAAATAAAAAATATATAAAAAAAAAACAATACAACACCACAACTTACTGTACAAAAAAAAAAAGTGCGTGCGTGTATCACTTACGGCATTGGTTGGTTTTGTGGCGAGGTTAATGCACTTTTGTTTAGTTAGTTTTAGTTTCTTAGTTTAGAGTAGAGCGTAAAGGGTAAGGCCTGTATAGAGCTCTCATAGTATGAATAAATAAATAAATAAATAAATAACGGGACGATTTAAAGAATAACAATTCACGATAGTGCATAACAAAGCAATAACTACTGAGTTCTCGTACAACGATAAAATGGCAATAAGCAAAAAATAAATTAAACGAAAAACAAACAATATACACACAAAAAAAACAAGCTTCACTAGTAATGGAAAGAACAATAAATAACGAAGGAACCAAAAAATAATAAAGCTTACAAATAATTGTATTCGTGAACATTTTTCCCCTCATACATCTCCATTTTCTTTCAGTTTATAGTAACTGTACGCCAGAGAGCCATTATATACCAGTACGTACTTCTTCGTATCTGAGACTGTCAGTGCTAATTTATTCAGTATAATGCTGTAAACCTAATGTAAATAAGATCGAATATTAATTTGTTCCAAAAAAAAGTACGAATGTTCATTGACACTACATTTGTAACGAGCCAAAGTAACATTATTACGTAAAATGGCTTCTGTATTCCTTTTCCAACTTTCTTTCCAGGATCTTTACAAATGAAACAATACAATATATTCTGAAGCCTAATACAATTTATACAATATCAGACATGCATTCATCTTTATAAGCAAAGTCAAGCTCTATTATCGATAAAATATAATGTGTGTTCTAAGAAGGCTGGAACTTGTGTCAACAACTTGTAATGAACGACCCTTATAAGTGCAAATATCATCTGTTTTCAATTCGTATAACAGAGCTATCTTTATTACTAGCGAGAAATGCAGTCTGTGCTATATTTTCCCAACATATACAATTATAATGAAAAGCATACATGTCTGATTTACTTCACTCGAGGACTATGCCTATCAGGGACGACGCTAAGGGGGGGGGGGGGGGGGGGG